>CM056389.1:12978491-12990991 GCA_029718625.1 Synaphobranchus kaupii
CTCGGAGAATAGTGAATCACACAGGCCAAAACAAATACAGACGTTCCGACCTGGAATGGAAATTTCAAAGGAGAACATACTGGCTGTAGCATTGTTGTCGGAGAAGCCAGTATTTCGACTTAGCATGTTTCTTTAATCTCTGATGACATATCATGGTCATTTTATGATTTAGTACAGTAAATCTGTTACATATAGCTCCTTTAAAACAAAATTGATCTACCAAAATACTTATATGTATTTAGTTGAACTGGGCATAGACCACTCAGTTAAACAGTGGCAGGAAAAATGTTTTTAAAAATGTTTACGTAAAAACAATACGTCTTAAACGTAACCGTGGTTTTTTTTCCCCAGCACTTCCTCCGACTTTGCCTAATCTTCACGGTTCTCAAAGTGCGGTGGGAAAGCAAACACAAATGCGCTCCAGGAACCATTTTAGTCCCCCGTTGTGGATAGTTCCGGTCTTCTTTTAGTTCCCACAACCTGGTGGAACAGGGGGCTTTAGCGAGAGGGGTTTGCTCTCCTTTTCTGACATTTGACATTTCAGCTTCATACAGCTGGAGCCATATGAAAATACTTTTATTATATATTTTAAAATGATATTTTATGTATTTCTGATCTGACAACATTTTAAAGCTATGATATGTGAATAAAAATTAATAAATGGACAAAATATGAAGTATGACTGTTTCACGTAAGTGTTTGTGCTCAGCCAAAGACATTTTTGATTATTGTTTCTTGTTAATTGTTTTCATTCCATTCTGTTTTTATGTTTTATTTATTTATTTGTTTAAGTGCGCCATCAAAGTAGACACTGAACTACACACACAACAGTGCAGTGTATCACACTAGTGGGACATGCTTTTACAGTCCTCTGCCCGATGCTTGGGTCTACGGATGCTGTGATTGGTCCATGTCTCTGAGCTTTTGGAGCCTGTAAATGAGGGGGTGGCATGGCAGGAGGGCAGGATATACACTGATCTAAGCACATATCTTTACAGCAGGCCAGTGAAATAAAAGTGAAATCAACCTTTGTTGAAATGCATACTTTTTAAGTTCTGCTGCCGTAATGTCCGCGGTCTTCGTGAAAACCGAGGTATTGATTGACTTTTCCTTTCTGATTGACTTGTAGAACTATGGAGGTGTTTGTATGTTTTTTTATCGATTGCTGTCTAAAGATTGTCGGCAGCAGACACCATTTCATTTTTATTTAATTTAACCTTTATTTAACCAGTAGTGGAGTCTCACTGAGATTAAAAATCTCTTTTTCAAGAGTGTCCAGGCCAAGACAGGCAGCAGCACAATCACACGGTTGGAGACATAAAACAAAGCATATGGCAATTAAAAATCAAAACAAAGGACAAATTACAGAATCATAAGATATCAAAAAGAATCATCAACATTCAAAACATCTACAGACAGATGTGTTTGCTTCCATATCATTTAAAAACACTTTAAATGCATCTGGTGAGACCAGCTCCCGAAGATGCAGGTAATTTTGCAACTGATTCCAAGCAGAGGGAGTAGCATACCTAAACGCCCTTTTTCCCAGTTCAGTACGGACTTTAGGGACAGTTAGTAGGAATAAGTCCTGGGAGCGAAGACAAAGAACTTCCCATGCTTTTTTTGGAGCATGTAGATCCGTAGGTAAGACGGAAGCAGACCAAGAATAGCCTTATAAATAAGGATATACCAATGGTTAAGCCTGCGGGCGGACAAGGCAGACCATCCAACTCGAGCATACAAAAAGCAATGATGAGTAAGGGCTTTAAAATTAGTAATAAATGTCAGTGTTCCATGGTAGACAGTATCCAGCGTGTGTAGGCTTTGTGAAAGATGCATGCATATATATAACATCGCCATAGTCCAGCACTGACATAAAGGTGGCAGCAACAAGTCTCCTTTTGGCCTCGAAGGAAAAGCAAGACTTGTTTCTAAAATAAAAACCCCAGTTTCAACTTCAGCGATGAAGGCTGTATCTTAAACGTTTTCGATGTAAATTTAATTTTAAAGAACTGCACTGACTTTGCACAGATTGGTCTTCAGTCTGCCTCAATAAATGGCCTGGGGCTCTGATGTAGGTTACTCATTCCACCACTAGAGGGCAGTGTTAGATAAGAGCTGAGGCTGAACCCCCAAGCAGCCTGTCATTGCAGAAGAGAGACATATGACACAGATGTAGCGTTGCAGGGTGGGGATACTCAAATTTGGGCCTTAAGGCCGATATTACCGCTGGTTTTCTTTTTTATCTCATCGTAAATTGATTGATTAATGTCACTGATTGGCCAGAGGTCCCACTCACCTGGTGTCCCAGGTATAAACCAGTCCCTGATTGGAGGAGAATAAGGAACACCAGCAGCACCGCTGCTCTCCAGGGCCTCATTGGAGCATCTCCAAGCCAGGATTTCCTCTGTTGTCGACACAACCAACTTAAAAAAAAGAGCTCTTAATTATTTTAACAGTTCCAGTGTAATGGGGCGTGACGTGTGAGGTGGGAGGAGCCAAACGCAGCAAGGGGATTCTTTAAGCCCTAAGGCCACTAAGGGGATACCCCGCAGTTAAGGGAGGAGACAAGACAACGAACAACGAACACGACTACAAACGCTACTAACCGGCTCACTGTCACACGCCAATAAGTAGAGCGCAAGGACAGGTCTCTGAATAGCCAGAAATAATACGCGCCCTGTCTCGGAAACAAGACGCATAAGAACGGGCGAGTAGCGTAATGGCAAAAATGAACTGATAACAAACACTGCAAAAATAATGAGATAGAATGAGGAGGCGAAACAGATCCAATCTTCCAAGGCTACTCTCAGACTCGCGGTCACACACAAACATGTCCACAACATCGCCCAATCTTCCCTATAGGAAGACATGCACCGAAAGACGAAACAGAACAGCAGTTCTGAACAAAATCGTCAACTCCATGTAAGGAGAAAGGTACCGAAAGGAACGAACAGGACAGGCTGCACCGGACATTTACCGGCTAAAGACCAAAGCGAGATTAGTTGAAAATAAACGCCCTACCTCTCCATAAAGAGGAATGTAACGAGGCGTACAGGAACAGAGATTTAACGTTCCATGGCTAGTTTAATAGGCTCGCAGTCAAATGCAGAAAACAAAGGGGTAAACGCCCGATCTCCCAGGGGGGAGAAACATTTTACAGGCGAGCCGACGGAGCACCGTCGTCCCATAACTTTACTATCCAAATTGACTAACGCAAGCTTAATTGAAAACACACGCCCTAGCCTCTCAGTAAAAGAATATGTAACGAGGCGAAGGAGCAGAGCTAATGTTCCAAGGCTATTTTCAGAAACACGCAGTCACACACAAACATGTCCGCAACATCGCCCAAGCTCCATATAAGGAGAGAAACACCTGGAGAACGAACAGAACAAGTTCCGAACAAAATCGTCCCGCAGGTAAAAGGGCGAACAGGACAGCTGCCACAAAAGACCAACGCAAACTTAATAGCACGCACTGCCTCTCAATATAATAAAGAAAACCCTGACTCCCAACAAAGGGTAACGTAGTCCACGATAAGGAGACAAAACAGGGAACAGACATACCGAAGCTACTAACCGGCTCACAGTAACACGGAAATGAGTAGAAGTTCAAACGCCTGGTCTCTCAGTAAGAAAACCAAACAGAGGCGAAATAGAGCAGAGATCTGCGGTTCCATACTTCTACGAGATATGTAACCAAAGAGCCGGCAAGAATAAAGCCCTGCCTCAGCAACGAGACATTAACACAGGCGAGTGGCATGAAAGGTACAAATAGCACATACCAAATAAATAAAACCCTAAAGTCAGTATGATAAAAATGCCCTGTCTCTTAGTAAGAACCTACTATACAGATACATGCAAACAAACAAAGACTCCTCTCACTTTCACGGAAGAAAGCAGACAGAGAGAGGAGAAAGAGACATCGAAAGGCAAAATCTAGGCAAACGGACTAAAAAGGAGAAACCAGGAAGCGAGGACAGAAAAAAGCCAGGGGGGGAGGAGGCAGGTACGCCAGGAGAGGACGAGTCCTAATAGCTACTTCCACATAGGCGAGTCCCGCATAACTCCAATGAAGCACAACGGAGCAAAACGGTCTCCTTAAAAACCTAGACCAAACTAATACTGACTTAAACATACAAAGGGCAGAATAACGCCACACACAAAACAGCACAATACACCACAACAAACAAACAATATAGAAGCCCCGAACGAAGGAAACGGGAGGCTTAAATAGCTCTCAGTGACCACGCGCAGGTGTGGACGCTAACAGAAGCTCCGCAAACTCAGCAGGGCGGAGCAAGCATCTACCAAAAGGGCAGCGCCCTCGCGTGGCCACTAAGGAAAACGACCGCATAGGGAAACAGGGTTAAAAATCATGACATCCAGTCCTTTATGTGATCTTAGGTTTTTGCTACATTTCTTGAAGAGATGTTGAATGACAGCGGAAGGCTGTTTTTATGAATGCCGATATGAAATGTTTTTTAAATGTGTTTCAATCTCCGAGAGAACCAGCAATGCTAAGGTAATGAAGCCAGTGGTGATTGGTGGGAGAAAAAAAAATACGGGGAAAACATTCCGCTCTGAAAACAACCCTGCAGGACAGCATGTCTGGCATGTCTTCCTCTGTGACAGGTTATGGGTAAAATGTATTAATTAATTACATACAAATACAGAACTGCACAGAAAATGGTTCTGAAGTGAATGGCCAGTTTATAGGCACTTCTTTCTTCTGGGTTTTTTAAAGGAGAAAAGGGTTAAAATGAGCAGAGAGAATGCGTGAGTGACACACATCTCACAGCTGAGAGCTGTCGCCTTGGCAGGCTAAATTGTCTTTTATTGGTTGTGAAATTTCAATTTACAATAAAAGCATTAATTTAAAAGCATTGTGTACATTGTTTCACTACATCAAGTCAGGCATCACATTACAGTTTAAAACTTTTGTAAGGGGGGGGTACCCATTCCTTTAATTCCCCCAATTAAAATACACACAACAGTTAAGACACCACAGTAAATGACGTTACATACAAAAAAACTCCAAAAGGAGAAAAGGAATTTAAAAAAAGACAAGCAGTGAAAAAGGAGAGAGCTTTCCCCCGGGTTATTGGGCGGGCAAATGTTCGATTAGGCTTCTCTCTCTTCCTTGGATGGAGGGGGGTGGACTAGATGATCAGTTCCTTCCAATGGTCCACCCCCCATTTCTCACTCGCCAGACGTTTGTCCTTTGCAAAATCCACCATAACGCCGTCCTTGAGGAGGTTTTGTGTCCTTCTCCTGAGAGTGACCAGGTCTACTGATGTTTTTTGGTAGACCTTGATGTTCCTCGCCTCCCACAGGACCTGCTTCACGATGTTAACGATCCTCCACTGACGCTGGAGCTCTGGTGTTCTGCCTTCCGGACCAGGATCTTACCCGTCTGAGTCAGAGGCCGCACGCTCCAGCTCCGGAGTTTAGCCTGGACGTATAACAGGTTGCTGCCGAGTAGTGCGCCGCCCGGATGGAAAAAGCGTGCACTCTCAGGCCTGGGGAGAGGAGGAACATGTCAATACGTGACGAGGATGCACCAGAGGAGCTCACCCATGTGTGTTGTGGGGGAGAGGCGCCCCCGGCGTCGTGGAGGGAGAAATCCTTTATGATAGACCGCAGCTCGTCGCTCGACCGATCTTTCCTTGTCTGCTGCGGTCTTCATCCCTGAGGGCACAGTTTAAATCCTCCCCCACGACAACTGGCATATTGCAGTGTATAATAGTTCTGAGTTTTGTAAAGAGGGAGACCCTCTCGGCTACGCTGGTTGGGCCGTACACATTGACCAATCTAAGTGGGGAACCCCCGACACAAATATCTGTGACGAAGATTCGCCCACTTTCTATGATGTTGTTCCCCGTGATTTTAACAAAAGGGTTTTTGGTCAATGTGCCGACCCCATCCCCCATTCTCCACTCCTTCCTCAGAGTGTCATCCATAGTGCGGAAAGGAATTCCGCACTCCTGGAGAAGGATGACATCCGAGGGTGTTTGCTGTAGAGTGGAGAAAACAGAGTGTCTTTTGTTGGGTTCTTTGATGCTGCGGGTGTTTGAAATAGTAATTGTAAATGTCATGATAATAGTTATTATTTATTTTTAGCGTTTGAACCGGGTTTGTTATTGGCAATGTCCCTGCAGATTTTGTTGAGGCGTTCCATTACAGTGTCCTGGTTGTTAAGGCGCCTACTCACCCCGACTCGGTCCGCCCCCAGGTCTCCCCTCCATACTGCCTGGCAGGTTCCGTCCTGGAGAGGTGGGACGTGATGGCTTTGCCCCGGGGTCCCCCTTTGCTTCGGAGGGTCCCCGAGAGGAGAGCTGCTGGATGTTCTTGTTTAGTGTGGGGTCGGGCCTGGAAGTGGCCGGTCATTAGTGGGCCTGTGTTGAAAGGTGATGGGTCTTGAGAGGATTTCTGATGGAGGAGCGGTGGTGGAGCGGTGGTGGAGCGGTGGAGGAGCGGTGGTGGAGCGGTGGTGGAGCGGTGGAGGAGCGGTGGTGGAGCGGTGGTGGAGCGGTGGTGGAGCGGTGGAGGAGCGGTGGAGGAGCGGTGGAGGAGCGGTGGTGGAGCGGTGGAGGAGCGGTGGTGGAGCGGTGGAGGAGCGGTGGTGGAGCGGTGGTGGAGCGGTGGTGGAGCGGTGGAGGAGCGGTGGTGGAGCGGTGGAGGAGCGGTGGTGGAGCGGTGGAGGAGCGGTGGTGGAGCGGTGGTGGAGCGGTGGTGGAGATGGCTTACTAGGGCGAGGTGGGAGTTCTGGCCTGACTGTAGGTGGGCTGATGTTACGTATGTTAGTGTTTTTCTGCTGTATCTTGTGAATTAGTTGCTTATGATGGCGAACTATTGCTGGGTTTGGGGGTTGACCGGGTGGTTCTGTCCTGTTTGTTTTGTTGTGCTTTCCCTTTCTTTTCCTATTTGCCAGTTGCCATGGTGTGGAAATATCAGAGTCTATATCTGCGCTAGAGGAGTCTGACTCCTCCACCGTGATGGGGGTGTCAGAGTCAGGCTCCTCTTTAACGGTAGTGACTGTCTGTGTGGGTAGTGGAGCTTCAGAGGGGGCTGTGTGTAGGGGAGATCCAATGTAAATAGTGCTTGAGGGGCCTTGTGCGGTGTCTTGTGAGGGAGTGGTTATTTCAGGCTGTGGGGGGGTTCTGGCAGGTGTTCTTGTTCTGGGTGCTGGGGTAGGGGTAGGTGGGTGGGTGGGGGGGGTGCAGTAGATGGTGGAGGGGGTGCGGTGAACAGACACTTTTTATACAGCGAAGCGTGTCATTGTAGTTTGCAGAGAACGAAGACCTGGTTCGCCGTATAGCGAAGCCAGGATGCGGGAGGGGGGTGATAGGTGGGGTTGGGTGGGGGTGGTGTCGGTGCACTATTTGCACAACAGCTTTAAAAACAGCTTTGCAAACACCAGAGCGCTGCAGCACAAAGATGGATTCCTTAATGAAGATGGTGGCTGTGGCTCTCCTGGTCCTATGGGACGTGGCCCAAGGTGAGTCACCTGTATGAAACGCTTTCTCTTTCTCTCTGACCTAAGCAGTGCTCATCAGGGCTTCTTTTATTTTTTACTTTGTCTTTTTTTTTTCTCATTTTGTTTTGTGTGGAGTTCTCCTTCAGTTCAACCCACGTTTAAAACTTTTGGATCGGTGACATTGAGCAGGATAACTCGAGCGCTAACTATTATTTAATAACTTTATCCACTTATATAATGTGTAATTAATATAAGAACCACATATCATCACTCACTGTACCATATGTATATATGAATGAATTTATTATTATTATTATTATCATTATTATTATTATTATTATTATTATTATTATTATTATTATTATTATTATTATTATTTTCTATAAATATGTGTTGTATACTGTACTGCTTTGGCAAGTGAGACCTTTCAGTTCCTTGTTTGAAAATGCGGCAGTGGTCAGGGTAAATGCTCCAGTTTTTTTACCAACCGTCTCTCTCAAAGGAGGGCACAGTAAAGTACACCGCTATGTTGACAGTGTTTGTGTTTGTTTGTTTCTCTTGTTAGGTGATTTTGGAGTTTTGGATCGCTCGTATTCGGTCAACGTGACCGTGGGACAGCGGGTTAGTCTGTCTTGCCTAAAGGAGAAAGAACACGACTACAGAATCTCCCAGATGGAGTGGAAGAAGCAGGAGGTAGGCGGGGAAAGCAAGATCGCCATTTACAACCCCAGATACGGAACAGAATATTTCTGGAAAAATGTCTCCCTGATTCTGGAGAGTTCCGGGGAGGAGCTGAAGGGTTCCGTTCTGCACTTTGGGGAAGTGGCTGTGTGGAACAGCGGGAATTACATTTGCGAGCTCACTACCTTCCCCCACGGGACTGTCAAAGCCCAGACGCACCTGTGGGTCGCAGGTACGAGTCTCACTGTCTTTGAGCAGAAAATAAATCCTAGTTTAATAATAATAATAATAATAATAATAATGATGATACAGGAATAAAAACAAAATCCATACAGACAGATTTACTGAATACATTACTTACGAACTTTACATGAACTATATTATCATTAATACCGTTATAACCGCGTATGCGTTCGGCTATGCGCTGCGGATTGGAAGCTGTAGGCTACTGTTGTTTGAGACGCATATTAAAGGGCATTGTTCCCTGCATTTCGACACTGCTCTTTTTATTGTCTACTGTCTTCTTTCTTTAAAACATGCTTTATTTGTTTCATTTTCTAGAGCGGGTGTCCAAGCCCTCTGTGACTTACACCTGCAGCAAGGACTCCGTGACTCTCACCTGCAACGGAGAGGAGTCGGATATCAAGTGGAGTGTTAACGGACGTAGCATGGAAGGGGAGTTTAAAAAAACGGTAACGGTGCCAGGAAGACCCGATCACAATGTGAATTATTCGTGCACAGCTTGGAACAAGGTCAGCGAAGAGACAAGCGACGAGTTAACAATTCGGTGTCCAGGTTTGTTTTATTTTGTGCGTTACATTATAGTCACACGTGCGCGCTTGTACCCACTCATATGCATACGTTTTTCTCCATTCATCCAGTCCTGCTGTCCATCAAAGTGAATCAGGATGTGAGAGAGGGAGGGGAGGTGTCCATCCTCTGTAACAGCACCCCAACTGCAGACCAGTACATCTTCAGGACACCCAGGGTGAGACCCCGCCCACAAACCCCACCGCCAATCACGTATTGATCCCCACCCCGTAAAACCTATTAAATCTGTCCTAATCTTGGAGAAAAGAGGCCATGGCTCTTGTGTGTAAATGCTCGCCACTTCAGAGTATTGCACCCACATTCTTACACGCACACACACAAACACACACACACACACACACACACACACAGACACACACACACACACAGACTGACACACGCACACACAAACACACACGCACACACACACACACACACACACACAGACTGACACACGCACACACAAACACACACGCACACACAAACACACACGCACACACACAAACACACACAGACACACACACACGCACACGCACAAACACACACAAGCACACACACGCACACACAAACACAAACACACACGCACACACACACACGCACACGCACACGCACACACACACGCACACGCACACACAAACACAAACACACACACACAAACACACAGACACACACACACGCACACGCACAAACACACACAAGCACACACACGCACACACAAACACAAACACACACGCACACACACACACGCACACGCACACGCACACGCACACACACACGCACACGCACACACGCACACGCACACACAAACACAAACACACACACACACGCACACACACACACACACACACACACAGACTGATACACGCACACACAAACACACACGCACACACACACACACACACACACACACATACACACAGACTGACACACGCACACACAAACACACACGCACACACTACATCATGTGTAATCTCGCCCCATTTCAGAGTAAACATCCGGTCCTGGTGAATGCGGATGGTGAGTTCAGGTTGCAGGAGGTCACTAAAGATGACGGAGGCCTCTACACATGCCAGCCACGGTGGACACATGGCCTGTGCGATGACGCCAACGTCACCGTCCAACTGCGCGTTTTGCCGAATGAAGGTAGCGGAGGCGTGACCCCACGGGTCGCCTCTGGGACAGAGAACAGACTCCTCCTCCTGGCGACACACTGCTGGCTGTTACTTTATCTGCTTGCTCTAACAGATTAAAGTAAGGGAGCGTGACCTTGAGGCGACACGCTTTGCACATTCTCCCCATGTCCGTGTGGGTTTCCTCCCACAGCCCAAAGACATGCAGGTTAGGCTAATTGGAGACTCTAAATTGCCCGTAGGTATGAGTGCGTGAGTGAATGGTGTGTGTGCCCTGCGATGGGTTGGCGACCAGTCCAGGGTGTATTCCTGCCTCTCGCCCAATGCATGCTGGGATAGGCTCCAGGAATAAGGCGGTTAGATAATGGATGGATGCACAACCTTGGGATTTCATCCCAGATTCTGCTCGTAATTACACTGATATGAAGATGCAACTCATCCACATAATGAATTTTACTGTATTTATTCAGCCAGAAATAAGCCATCATACAGAGCCCTTCTGTGAAAAAAGTTTGTTATGTCCTAATATCTAAAACTATATAATTGAAACAGGGTGAACTCTCTTTTTCACAACAGTGTGTTTAATCGGCCCAACTGTTATATTTTATCTGATATTTGTGACTAAATCACAAGCCACAGGTGTAGCTGTACATGTATCCTGTAGTAGGAAAGTACGGAACAAATTGCATCCTGGATTGATTCAATAAGCAACGCAACATTTAATTCTTCATACGGGACAATTCCATGTTATAAGGAATGGATGGCAACCTTAAAGGAGCTATATGTAACATTGACACCGAGCGTTTAAAATGGGTACTGCAATCCAAATTCACAATATTGGAGAGAGTCGAGTCACTGAACGAACACGAGCGCAAGACGAGCTGAGCGCAACTTTATATTTTGAGATGAGCTTATTCAATTTTGACAATGACAAGCGACGACGAGTCCTACACTGTAAGTTGATCAGCTAATGTGTACGTTTGTAATTTGTTTATTATTTATTGTTTGCAAATTATAAACCAGCTCATGTGGATTTTTTATAACTCTGTCAATGTTAGCTAGATGCATGGCTGGCTATGTTTACAGTCACACAGATATAAGCTAACGTTAGTGGTATGTTTAGCGAGTAACTATATACATATATATACATTTAAATCTTTAGCTAGCTAGCTAAATGAAAATGATGTTGAACTTAGCTTAGGCATTCGTAAATGGGCTGTCGGAGTGCCCGAGTACATCTGATTGTTCGTAATGGGCAGTGGACTCGGAGTCAACTCGGAGAATAGTGAATCACACAGGCCAAAACAAATACAGACGTTACGACCCAGAATGGAAATTTCAAAGGAGAACATACTGGCTGTAGCATTGCTGTCGGAGAAGCCAGTATTTATTGTTTCCTTAATCTCTGATGACATATCATGGTCATTTTATGATTTAGTACAGTAAATGTGTTACATATAGCTCCTTTAAACAAAATTGATCTACCAAAATACTTATATGTATTTAGCTGAACTGGGCATAGACCACTCAGTTAAACAGTGCCAGGAAAAATGTTTTTAAATTTTTTTTTAAAAACTAAAAAAAAATAAAGACCACAATACGTCTTAAACGTAACCGTGGTTTTTTTTTCCCAGCACTTCCTCCGACTTTGCCTAATCTTCACGGTTCTCAAAGTGCGGTGGGAAAGCAAACACAAATGCGCTCCAGGAACCATTTTAGTCCCCGTTGTGGATAGTTCCGGTCTTCTTTTAATTCCCACAACCTGGTGGAACAGGGGCTTTAGGAAGAGGGGTTTGCTCTCCTTTTATGACATTTGACATTTCAGCTTCATACAGCTGGAGCCATATGAAAATACTTTTATTATCTATTTTAAAATGATATTTTATGTATTTCTGATCTGACAACATTTTAAAGCTATGATATGTGAATAAAAATTAATAAATGGACAAAGTATGTAGTATGACTGTTTCACCTAAGTGTTTGTGCTCAGCCAAAGACATTTTTGATTATTGTTTCTTGTTAATTTTTTTCATTCCATTCTGTTTTTATGTTTCATTTATTTATTTGTTTAAGTGCGCCATCAAAGTAGACACTGAACTACACACACAACAGTGCAGTGTATCACACTAATATGTCTGTCCAAAGTGGGACATGCTTCTACAGTCCTCTGCCCGATGCTTGGGTCTACGGATGCTGTGATTGGTCCATGTCTCTGGGCTTTTGGAGCCTGTAAATGAGGGGGTGGCATGGCAGGAGGGCAGGATATACACTCATCTAAGCACATATCTTTACAGCAGGCCAGTGAAATAAAAGTGAAATCAACTTTTGTTGAAATGCATACTTTTTTAAGTTCTGCTGCCTTTTTTTCCGCGATCTTCGTGAAAACCCGAGGTATTGATT
>CM056389.1:12995991-13055991 GCA_029718625.1 Synaphobranchus kaupii
TAGCTTCCGGGAGTACACACCTAGTGGATATCAGCTTTTGAGTCATACTTAAATTCTCCTGTGGTACAATAGAGTTTTTGTTCAACCTTCACAGTGTATAAACAACACTGTTTCATTGAAAGCATGTGTCTGCATGCTCTGTTTCAGAATAAATCCTCCATCTTGAAAAACAAGGAGGGACGGTTCACACTACCCAACGTGACGAGAAACGACAGCGACCTCTACATCTGCCAGCCTGGGAACTCATCTTCTGGCCTGGCCTTTCAGGGCCTCAACGCCACTGTCAAAGTTACAGTGAACTGTGAGTATGGCACAAACCCCCAAGTTACAGTCAACTTTGATGATGACACAAACCCCCAAGTTACAGTCAACTTTGATTATGACACAAACCACCAAGTTACAGTCAACTTTGATTATGACACAAACCCCCAAGTTACAGTCAACTTTGATGATGACACAAACCCCCAAGTTACAGTCAACTTTGATTATGACACAAACCACCAAGTTACAGTCAACTTTGATTATGACACAAACCCCTGAGTTACAGTCAACTGTGAGTATGACACAAACCCCCAAGTTTCAGTCAACTGTGAGTATGACACAAACCCCCAAGTTTCAGTCAACTGTGAGTATGACACAAACCCCCAAGTTACTGTCAACTGTGATTATGACAGAAATTATCAAGTTTATAAACCATCATTTATTTTAAAAAAAATATTTTATTTCAAATCTTCACTGATCGTGGTACTAAAGTGTTCTGTGTTGTTTATGCATGTACTGATTCAAATTTTGTAAAACATAACCAAAACATACAAGTAATGCATTTTAAAACCATTTATTGGTGATATTATGGTAGAACCTATTTTAAAACTTCAGCACAATGTTCCTTTGTCTCTGCATATGAACTGGAGCCCAATTATAGCAGATGGAGTCAAACATTCTGCAATATATTCTATTTCCATCCAAATTAAGTCAAATTGAATGTTTGTATATGTGTTGGCCGGTACAAGGTTAAATGTATCTAACAGGGTCAGTTCTGTCTTTAAATCAGCTTTTTTCTTACCATTGTAAAATGACTACAAATAAAATCTGTCAAGTTATTAGATAAGGCTGACTGAAACATATTTTCTCTTAAATGTCCTTTCTTTCCCCAACAAGATCTTGATGAGATTGAATGCGACCCCCACCGCAGTATTGATGTTGCTGCTGGCCAGAATGTCACAGTTACCTGTGCAGCCAAGGCATCCCAGAATTCCCAGTACACCTGGAGGAAGGTAAAGTGGTGACCGTGTCCAGCACTCGCACAACATAATCTCAACGATTCCATCGAGTTAACATCACTGTAGAGAGTGCGCTGCACTGGTCCTGTGTTAGAGATACCCAACCAAGTAAAATAATAATAATAATAATAATAATAATAATAATAATAATAATAATAATAATAGATTGCATTTATACAGTACTTTTCATGATCTCAATGTGCTTCAGAGAGAATGGGGGGGGGGGGACTCACCTTAACCACCATCTGGGTGAAGCGCGGCGGCCATTTTGTACCAGGATGCTCATCACACATCTGCTTAAGGATAAATTATTGAGCCTCTGGGTCCTTTATGACTACAGTAAATCAGGACCTCTGTTTAACGTCTCGCCGGCGACATGGAATCTGTGCTCACACGTTTTGTTTAATAACTTCGCTCTCGTTTATCGTAGGAACTTACTGTAAATTGCGGTGTGAAGCCTAGCCTTGTAGCTGCAAGCGGCCACCCCCGTGTTTTTAGACCAATCAGAGGTTTCTATATCGACGGGCCAATTGGAGGCATTTTTTTGTGCGGTGGGATGCAAGCTACCTTGCTACTCGTCGTTTCCTACACAAAGGTGAAAGACTATAGGCAGATCCTTTTGTAAGTATATTTATTTACCGTTTGTGAAATTAAAACGAAAATACTAAGGTTGTTCTGTAATGCTAATTTTATGCTTTTGTGGTCATTTTGCCATAAATATAGTCTCCTAAAAAGGATCTATGATAAAATACCACACAGGACCAGTTTGTGTTGAAAAGAAGATAGTAGTGCCATATGGGCTTACATACTGTATATGCAATAGTAACTATCCAAGGGTACCACAAAATGTGGAAAATAGGCTTAGACCCCAGAGTGTTAACGTCTCATCCAAAGGACAATACCTGCCGTATTTTATGTGCACAGATCTCATTTATTTCAGTCCAGACGAGGACAAACAGGCCGCCTCGCCATTAGACACTGTTGCAAAGATGGCGGTAGCAAAGCTGTTTTATAATCTCCTGCGATGTGAAGAGTTGTACTAGAGCAGGGCGGGGGTCCCCCCCAAACACAGGTCCTGGAGAGTCACATGATCTTCTGTTGAGGATCCTTGTGCTCAAAGTATTTATTTTATCAAACAAAATTTAATAAAATACACAAAGGGAAAAAATACACAAAAAACCCAAAGCAGCCCTGAACCATGTTTCTACCCTACACTACCGTTCAAAAAGCTTTAGTACAGCCACAATTTTACACACAAAAATCACCTTTTATTTTACAAAAAAAAAAAAATCTAAATCTTAGATTAATTAAAATGACCACCTTTCTGCAGTAATAACTGCTGAGCATATTCATGCCATTTTGTTCTACAAGGGCAGTTATATGGTTCTGCAAGTTCACAGCATCACTGCTGTAGAAGTTCCCACAGAGGTGCTGCACTTATGGGGTGCTTCTCCTTGACCTTTCTGTCCAATTCGTCCCTACCTAGCTTGATTTTACTTCTCTTGTTGGAAAATGGAAATAATTTGTTCACACGTTTATTTAGCCAAATATGGCTTTTTTTAGGAATTCCAAAATTTAGGTCACTATCCTGTGAAGTAAAATATTCTTACCTTGTGCTATATGATGTTATTTACAAAAGTTAAACTGCTTAAATTACATGAAAAACGGAGTACTAAAACACAAGTAAAATGTACTAAAACTTTTGATCGATAGCGTACACCTGATTTTAACCCCTTGGAGAGTATGTTTTTTGGAATGTTTTTTTCAAAATTCGAAGTCAAGGTTCTAGAACTCCATTGCTTTCAATTACCAGCAGTGATTGTTACATCATCAGCATCCCAATGTTCAGTTGATAAGATTCTAATCACATATTTGTGATCTTCGCCTTAACAGGGTAACTCTCAGCGATGCAACTTACAACTGATGAGGATCAGCTGTTTGGTGATTGGCTGTTTTACTGTTTGATGACGGGCGGCTGCAGTGTTGCCAGGCTGACGGCGGTGCCGATGCATGGCCGCTTGTGGGCCGCTGTATTCTTGCTTGTTGTGTCGCATGTGAGACACTATGCTGACACTGGTGATTGTCATCTCTGGCAGGACAACGTGACGGTCTCCACGTCCGGTTCTCTGCGCCTCTGGTCGGTGAGCAGCGAACAGGCTGGGGCGTACGTGTTCACCGCTGTCGTCAAGGATACAGATCTGCAGCGTGAGATGGGGTTTCTCATTGCCGTGCGGACTGGTACGTGTGGAGAAGGGGGGGCAGTGTGTGGGTGTATTTGTCTGTGTGCTCACGCAAGACTCAGTGTGTGGGTGTATTTGTCTGTGTGCTCACGCAAGACTCAGTGTGTGGGTGTATTTGTCTGTGTGCTCACGCAAGACTCAGTAGGTCAGGTACTGGTGTTGTGATTTGTCAAAATGCTTAGAAAACTGGTCTTGTAACTCAGAGGTTGTGGGTTCGATTCCCAGACGAGGCATTGCTATTGAGCCCTTCATAAGCTCCCTAAACCTGAATTGCATCTATAACGTCCCGCTGTTGAAAACAATCATTTCTTGTTATTGCTGCTGTTAAACAAGCAAGCTATGTACAAAACCTCAGAGAAGTGCGTCTGCCTAATTTTATAATCTCGCCTGTATCGTCCTCCCTGTCTTATGACAGTGATCTCCGGACCACAGACCAGAGGTGTCATAACTTAGCCTGGTTAACAGTAACATTTTTTCCCATTCTTGGTCACAAACGGAAATGCTAACAATACGTTACATTTTTTCATCGTAATCAAGCGCAAAAAAAAAAGAGGTCAGTCAGTGTATCATTCTTGCCCTGTTATCGTGGCCTGAATCCCCATTCTGACTCAGATAAGATTTTCTTTCCCGGAGCTTCTGGTTCATCTCAAAGCCCCTTTACTCTCCTGGGTTTCTGCAGTCAGTTCTTGCATCTCTCTGTTTCTGTGAACCCTGTGGTGTAAAAATCCCCCTTTGACTGTTTGTTTTGTGATGTGTGCGCACATCACACTCACACATCACACTATCTTTCCTACACTCAAACAGTGTGCAGTCTTTTTCAATGTAAAGGGGTCATTAACCCTCGTATTATGTTCTGGGTCAATTTGTCTCTTAAAAACCAGTTAACCTTTTTTTTTTTTCCCATCTTCACATTATATAACCTTTCTTAATTTGTTGGGATTAAATAGTAAACATGCAATCAACATAATGTTGCCTGTACCAACTCTGCATACAAAGGTGTTGTGTGGGGTCCTTGTGGGGTAGCTGCATAAAATGTAAGAAAATATATAACATTTTTTATTTTTTATATCTGATATTTTGTGGGGGATTCTGGTGGCACTTTCCCATACAGGTTTTAGACTTCACGTCTTCACGACTTCAGTCTTTCACTTACCTCAAAAATGAGATGTTTCATCACAGATTTTTTATATTTAGGGATAAAAGGGTAGTCAGTTGGGAGACACATTACATTTACATTTACATTTTAGTCATTTGGCAGACGCTCTTATCCAGAGCGACGTACATTAGTGCATTTTCCAACTTGAAACAAGTGCGTTAAAACAACCCTAAAAGGTAAATATGATTTCAAACAGCAGGCGCAGTCAGAATGATTATTATTATTTATTTATTTTTTTTGGGGGGGGTGGGGGGACCACACGATATCAATCATTGGCGTGTACAACAGTAAGCCAATAAGTAACCTTAAGTATTAAACTAGCAGCTTGAACCACTTAAACAAGGATTCAGAAAATAATAAATAAAAAATAAAAAATAATAAATAAAAGGCATCATAAAATTTCAACATAATATGAGGGTTAAAGAAGAATAATTAGCTTGCAGACAATGTGGATTTTAACAAGACTGTCACTTCCTGTTTTCTACCACAAAAGTTTTCTGTTCTTGGTGGTGTTGTCCCGGAAACAGCATCTGGGGATTCCAGTGCATTTCTAGTGACACCTGGTGGACATTTTGTGCTAACTATTATTATTAAAGATGTATTGAATATTTAATGTTCCTGTTCATCCAAACTCTATTTCCTATTTTATTTATTAAGATGGGCAATGCATTCATTTCATGGCAGGTTCTGGAGACCTCCCATCAAGCATGGCCCCTCCCATCTCCACCACGACCAATGAGAACAGCCACGACGTCACCCTCCGGAGCACTGCTGTATCCACGGCAACGGAAGGAAGCGCAGCAAGCAGCGTCGACTCTCCGCCGACTCGGACCGCGAACTCAGCCGCACCGGAGCGCGATGTCACCACTGGCTCCGCCCGTCCTTTAAACGCCACGGCTACGGCGCCTCCATTTGAATATAACGGCACAGACATCGGGAATACATCGAACCGCAGCCAGCCCACTGCCAGTCCGAACTACGGAGCCAGTTTAACCGCCACGATACACCATTCAATCAGCAGCCGCGGCAACACCACCGACGTAGGTGTGACTAAGACAGGTACTACGATATAGGCTACTTCTGCACAGATATTTAGATCCTTTACTTATAGCCTACCCATCGCATAGTTATTGCTAATGTCGTTATCATAGATTGTTTTGTAAAATATATTTTGCAATATTATACTGTGTGGTATCGTTTCCACTGTATGCCTCCTTTATAAATGACATTAGTTTCGGATCCAAATCCAAATCACGTTGTTCTTAAATTATGCCCTAGGAAGCACTGTGTGACAATTTGTAAATGTTGTACAGTATACATGAACACAGACTGATTGATTGGTTGATTGGTTGACTGCTTGATTGATGGTTTATTGATTGACTGTGTCTCTCAGAACCCGGAGACAGTACCAGGTACATGGTGCTCATTGTGGTGCCTGTCCTCTGCCTGCTGTTTGTGATACTGTTCCTGTTGTACCGGCGGCACGCGGTCCAGCGCAGGTGAGCCTGTCTGTCCGTCTGTTTGTCTGTCTGTCTGTGCATGCAGACCTGAGGAGGAGGGGGGGAGCCCAATGCAATAAGAGTCTTCAGGGCTTCAGTTGATTGAGCTTACTGACATAGTTGGCCATGCAGTCAACATCTGTGCACTATTAAATGCCAGGTACACACTCCTCAACTCCGGATATACACTGCTCAACACCAGCTACACACTACTCAACATCAAATATACACTACACAACACCAGACACACACTACTCAACACCAGATATACACTACTCAACACCAGCTACACACAACTCAACACCAGATACACACTACTCAACATCAAATATACACTACACAACACCCAGCCTGGTCTCACTCCCAAGTCGTCACATAGCGACGCTTGGGCAGCTCCTACGGCGTCATCCTTTAGACGCAGAAGGAGGCCTTTTGCGTCATTATTTGACGCACTCGTCTCGAATTTACGAATCCTACTATGGCAAAGGCTTTGCTCATGATAACCGACTGCGAGCATGCCCGCTCAGTCTTCGCCGTGTGCGCGTAGATCTTTCTGAGTTCGTGATTCCCGTACCCCACCCCCAACCCCTGAACATAACCTCACAGGAGTTCATGTAACTCGGGCTCATGCCCGAACTGTTAAGATAGTGGGCGAGCCCGACCACAAGAGTTCACGTAACTCTCTACCAGATGAAGAAAAAAAAAAGCATAAAAAAGCATAATATTGAAGTGCCACAACCAAAGACAAATTATGTGGCCACAACCGTCAATATACGACGCAAAAGGCTGCGTCAATATACGACGCAAAAGGCTACCTTTGGCGTCACATAGCGACGCTTGGGCAGAAGCGTCGCTATGTGACGAGTCCGCGTGAGACCACGTTGCAACACCAGACACACACTACTCAACACCAGATATACACTACTCAACACCAGCTACACACAACTCAACACCAGATACACACTACTCAACATCAAATATACACTACTCAACACCAGACACACACTACTCAACACCAGATATACACTACTCAACACCAGATATACACTACTCAACACCAGATACACACTACTGAACACCAGATATACACAAACATATCCTTTGCATGCCATGACTTCCTGATGTCTGTAACCCAACAATATCAAAAGGCTCTTGATACCTTATTTTCTGTTACTCCTACAAGCGATACTATAGTGTCTCTGCATTTGAATGGATCTCTATGGGAATTGGGGGGGTGGGACTAGATTTAGCTGTAAATTACACTGGAACAGTATGGAACACATGGTTGGCGAAATGGATGTATGTATCAAACAAGTATCAAAACCATCACTCTGCTGCCAGATTTGCAGTAGATATGGATGGTTAACTTGAAGGGTTTCTTCTCCTGACTTATTTTTCCATAGTGTTCAATAGGAAAATTTGTCAGGAGAAACAACGCTTAAAGTGATCCATCCATATCTACTGCATATCTGGCAGCAGAGTGATGGTTTAAGGCTTGTTTGATACCTCAGACCCTTGATGACTTACAGCCATTTTACCAACCATGGGTTACATACTGTTCCAGCATAATGTGCAGCTATCTCTAGTCCCACCCCCCAATTCCCATAGAAATCCACAAAAGGTTATATAATTTCTAAACGGTTCATCCGATTTGGATGAAAATACCCTCAAATTAAAAGCTGACAGTCTGTACTTCAACCTCATTGTCATTGTATCCTTTCAAACTCAAATGTGTCACTGTCCAATGAATTATGGTGCTCTCACTGTACATTTTTAAGCACACCTGGGTTAAATATGTAGTTGAAACACTCACTCATTACATGCTGTTAAAATCTGAGAACACGACTGCAGATTTCTGAGAATGTTCAACATAGCGTTACTAAACCACAATGTACAATCACATGACATAGTTTTGTTCTGAATACTGGTGAGTATTCTTTTAGAAAATTTGTTAGTTGTCTACTGGTGTTTAAAAGTACGTCAAAAAGGGTTAAAGTATTAATCAGAAAATGTATATTAAGTTTACCCAGGTCATGTGTGGGGACGTACTAGCAGTCCATTCTATAGATAATCTGTGTCTCTTTGCCTCTGTGTGTCCATCTGTCCGTCTGTCTGCCAGGATGGACATGCCTCCTCCCTTCAAGCCCCCGCCACCCCCGGTGAAATACGTGTCCGTCAAAACTCAGGATGAGTGCGGTCCGGCACAACAGCCCTGCGGCAATGGAGCCCAGTGGTGTAAGTGAGCAAGAGAACGTTGGCGACAGGCAGTGATGTCATCAGCCAAGTTTCAAAAAACCTGCAACAGACCTACCTCTCTTACACCGGCGAAAATGTTGAACTGTGACATGACCTTGTTTTTGTTTTTTTAAAATAATGAACATGTGTTCTTAGAGCAGGCAACAATGGCCTGCAAATCTCAATTTCGGTTTCTTTTCCATTCCGTCTGATTTATTTACCTTTATTTATACAGGGTAGGTTGACTGAGCACACATGCTTTTTTACAGCAACGCCCTGTTAACACCCACCCCCCAATTAGCCTAACCTGCATGTCTTTGAATTGCGGGAGGAAACCGGAGTGCTGGGAGGAAACCCACGCGGACACGGGGAGAACATGCAAACGCCACGTGGACACGGGGAGAACATGCAAACTCCTGATGTTCCATAGACCATTACCATGCACGTGCATTTTTTATATATTTTTTTCAGTTGATATAAACGGTACAACGTGTCCAATGACAGAAACAACATGTTTAATCAGACGGACAAACAGCATTGCCACACAGAAAGGCGACATGGCAAAACACAGAAAAAAGGTCTAGAGCGCAGAGATAAAATGCTGGATCACAGACAGAACTACACTCGAGCGTTCTTCAACCACTTATTTCTGGGGGCCAGATTCATTTAAAAATTACATGTACGTATAAGCACAATACAGTTTGCGCCTTTTTGCCATTGTTTTAGAAGGTGCTTTCTTAAAATTTATTATGTGATTTAAAATAGCCCTGCCAGGTATTTGCATAATGGCGAGGCTGCTAGGCTATGCTAAAGGTGTTGCTTTGCCACAGATCTGCACTGTTGAAATAACTGACAGAAGTTGTGTTTCCCCACAGAAACTGGACAGAATGTGCTCTTTTTAGGAACAAACAAACTGTTTAAATATGTTAAATCCTGAGTAATATGGATGTTATAACTGACACCCACACGGAGTAAAGGTTGTAATAAAGCCTTAATAAAGGGTTAGTAACCATTTATTACTGACTAAATACATAAGCCCTCAATATGTGAACCGTACATAAAGTGCTACCAATATAGTTTGCTCTGTAAATAATCCAAAATGTTTTTTAAATATTTGTTCTTTTGCAGTGAACTGTTTTAGGATTTTAATAAGGATGTACATTTTACAAATGTAAATGCTATATATTTCAATAAAAGTACAACATATTTAAATAAATAACAATGCTTATTTTACAAATGTAAATGCTATATATTTCAATAAAAATACAACATATTTAAACAAATAACAATGCTTTTAAAATAACTTCTATATGCATAGAATGTTACAGGACATCTACAGATTAAAGTAAACCGTTACTGTATGTCAGGGGCCCACAACCCTGGTCCTGGAGAGCCACAGGGTCTGCTGGGGTCCCCAACCCTGGTCCTGTGTGATGTTAAAGCCACAGGCCTAAAATAATTTAAAACCATGGGACATCCCTTTTTGGGAACCGGGACAATACAGGAGGTTTTCCATAGACATGGGACTAGTGATGGGAATTACGGCTCTTTGAAGGGAGCCGGATCTTATGGCTCCGTTCCTTTCCGAGAGCCGTTCAAAAGAGCCGTTTTTTTTAAGGGGCGGGGTTACTAGGTTTATCTGCGAAATAATCACCAGGATAATGATTGACTGTATTGCCAGACCTAATGTCAATGATCTGCATTGTAAACATTACACAAGGTGGCGCCATATCCATGTCATTCATGTCAGTGAATTTACTACTTAGAATTTACCCTCTGTATGTGTTATGTAAATAAAGTTGCCTTGCCTTGAATGCAATTCATGCAACTCTTAATATTAGCAAACTTTTTATTGGCACAATAAAAAAACAAGTATAATAAACGTTTGTGCAAAACAGATTTTAGTGCAAATCAAACAACAAAACAAAAAACATTTCACATGAGATAATTTTTAAAGAATAAATAGTTTTAGGTATTGTGCCAGTGGTTCTATGAGAGCTTGGTGTCTGGCCAGGCAATAATGTAGGCCTAGTGGTAGTTTCAGAGGTAGATGACTGACTTGTACCTGATGTGGTAGTGGTTTCAGCAGAAGCACTGGCGCCGTCGTTACCTTGGTCATCGTCATTATTGTTGGAACCTTGTTGTCTCAACTCGGCCACTTGCACCGTCGGATGCTGTGTTTTTAAGTGGCGGTGGAGATTATTTGTTGAACCTGCTTTAATTGATATTTTAGCTTTACAAATGTTGCACTCCGCTTTATCATTGCTTATGTTTTTGTTGAAGTGCATCCAAATACTGCTGCGTTTTCGCGTTTGGCTCATTTTTTCACCCGAAAAACACGTTGTCTACCTGTACCACTTGTTGTGACTCTCTCTCACATGCGTATTCCGTTAAGACCCACCCCTACTCTGCCTCTGATTGGCTAACCCTAACCCACAACATCTCACTCCTCGTGCCTAAACCTAACCAATCAGAGTAGGGGCGGGTCTTCACGGAATACGCTTGGGGAACAAAATCAAGCTTTCTCACTGTTCATCTGTGGAAAGGGGAGTGGATTTAGGGCAGGCAGTGAACGAACGATAAAAAGAACGGCTCTCACCAAATACGACTCGGTTCCCTTCGTTCGTACCAAAGAGCCGTTCAAAAGAATCGGATCGTTCGCGAACGTAACATCACTACATGGGACTCTCTGAAGGCTCAGTGATAGATTAAAAAGGTACTGGAAAACAAGGCACAGCTGGTCGGCACATACCTTGAGTACCTTGGGGCTGATGCCATCGGGCCCCGCAGCCTTACTGGGGTGCAGCCGCCTCAGCTCACTCCTGACCTGATCAGCAGAGATGGACAGGCTGGGGGGAGGGGCGTGGTCTAAATCGTCGTTAATGGAAGCTGTGATAGGGATATTCAGAGGGGGGCACTGATGGGGGGGGGGGGGGGGGGTCTGATGGGGGGGGGGGGGGGTCACCCGCACTCCCACCAGGAGCGTTGAGGCTGGAGATGAGCGGTAGCTGAGCAGGAGTGTCCCCAAATCTATTGAAAAACAGATTCAGTTAATTTGCCCTGTCCAAAGTCCCCTCTGTTGCAGAGCCACTGGGATGCTTGTACCCCGCGATCCTCCTCATCCCATTCCAGACCTCCTTCATCTTATTCTGCTGGAGTTTGGATTTCACCTTCTGCCTGTGGTCATCCTTACAAGAGCGTATTTTCACCTTGAGCTCCTTCTGTATACGTTTCAGTTCGGGTTTATTTCCTTCCCTAAAAGCATGTTTTTTTCTCATTCGGCAGAGCCTTCAGCTCCTTAGTTACCCACGGCTTATTGTTCGGGAAACAGCGTACCGTTTTGATAGGGACCGTATTGTCCTTGAAAAAATGAATATAATCCGTAATACACTGGGTCCGTCCATCAATGTCATCCCCATAAGCCTCACAGAACATGCCCCAGTCAGTGTCCTCAAAGCCATCCTGTAGAGCCTCTATGGCCGCGGGGGACCACTCACGCACGGTTCTGACGGAAACAGGCTGCTGCTGGATCACTGGTTTGTATTTAGGGACAAGATGGACCATGTTGTGGTCAGACTAACCAAGAGGGGGTAGAGCTATGGAATTATATGTACCCTTATCATTAGCATACACATTGTCCAGAGTCTTATTCTCCCTAGTTGGACATTTCACAAACTGGGTGAAAGTGGGCAGGGTGGAGGAGAGGGAGCAAAGGTTAAAATCACCTGATATAGCCATAAAAGCATTGGCAGATTTAGTCAGTAGCTGGCCTGTTACAGTGTGTATGACGTCAGCAGCCACTTTACTGTCAGCAGAGGGCAGGATGAATACAGTTAAAACAATAACATAGGAGAGCTCGGGAGGTAAATAGTAGGGTCGTAGTCCGACAGCGAGCAGATCAATGTGAGGGGTACACATCTGCTCCTTTATCGTTATATGCCCAGGATGACACCACTGGCTATTGACAAACAGGCTGACCCCGCCCCCTCTCGTTTTCGCGCTCTTGGCCGAGTCCCAGTCTGCTTCTGGGGCACCCCCTGCACATGAGAACATATGAGATGTGAAAGTCCCAGTGTAATCATTTAATTTCATTTCTTTTACGCCATTAACCATTTCTATACAGGAGAGCTGGAGGTCTGACACGGCATGGCCGTTCCGCATGGATACTCACTTCAAGCTCAGTTCTGATTGGCCACCCACTAAACAGTCACACTGCTGATTGGTTAAAATTTTAATTCCATATTACTTATGCAAGAAAAGAAGATAATATGAAATCCTCCTGTAGTGGGCAGTATGAATATTCTTGCTTCCGGGGGAAAAAAAACAAAACGCATTTAAATTCTCAGTTGAATCTATTCTTTGGGTCTTGATGGATGCTGTATCTATTAAAAATGATAATTTGCTTCCACTGATGATTTTGTTTTTGGTATTGACTGCAGTAATATGTGTAAAACTATGTCACATTTTCATTACCCATTTAAAGAGGTCGTTGGGTGCATTCATTTTCTTTATGGCCGTATCTGTTCCACCCCTTTATTTGTTTATATGCGCCACAGAAAGTGGCCATCAGCAAACAGTGCAAAACAAAAAACAAGGGTGTTCCACAAAGAGCTTTCCTGCAGTGTTCCCTGGAGAGACAGTGGGCCGGTTTAGAATGGAGCAAATGACTTTCACAGAGCCAAAATGTCTCCCACTCCTGCAGCCGTGACCTTTTCCACGGAGGCGCTGAAAAGGTCACCGATTGGCCCAGTCACCGGAGGTTGTCTGGAGAAGAATGAGAAAGTGTCTGACGAGTCTGAGTGACATTCACCTGAGAGGTAAAGTAGGGATGGAGATTTGCAGGTCACACAGGAAGTTCAGAGTGTGTGGGAGGATTGAGAACTCGGAACCTACGTCTAGGATTCCCCTTCTGCCCCGACCTACTGTGTATGTGTGTGTGTGTGTGTGTGTGTGTGTGTGTCTGTGTATGGCCTGTGTTCGTTTGTGTGCATGTACGCATGTCTTTGAGTGTGTGTGTGTGTGTGTGTGTGTGTGTGTGTGTGTGTGTGTGTGAGCGTATGCGTATGTGCATGCGTGTGTGTGTTTATGTGTGCATGTGTACATGTGTGTGAACGTGTGTTTGTGTGCATTCGTGGGTTCAGGAGTTTTTTCCAGGAACCAGTCTCACATCAAGAAAACTGGAATTCCCCCCAGCTGAGAGCGAGAGAGAGAAATAGATAGAGGGAGACAGAGAGAGATAGACTGCATAAAACCGCAGTCAGACTGACAGGATGCAAATATCAGTGCTCTGTGCAATCTAACACCCTAAGCCAATCACAGGTCAGCTAATGTTGTTTATTGCCCTCTAACACCCTGAGCCAATCACAGGCCAGCTGATGTTGTTTATTGCCCTCTAACACCCTGAGCCGATCACAGGTCAGCTAATGTTGTTCATCACCCTGCGTCAAATGCCCTAAGCCAATCAGTGGCATGCCTGCTGACTTATATTCTCCCTTTTTATGTGTAGTGCACTAGCCAGTAGGCCTAATCACTAGCAGTCAGTCAGTCAGACTGTGGGGTTTATTCCTATGCTGGGTATACACAAGCCTTAGGACGCCTCGGCATTCGATATCTGCTTTAAAATTAATGTATGGAATATACATACAGCTCATGGCTTCACTTTTCATGCTCATGACCTAATAATAATAATAGTAATAGTAATAATAATAATAATAATAATAATAGTAATAGTAATAATAATAATAATAATTGTAATGTCATGGTTATTGGCTGCCTCTGCGGTTCCTCTTTTTGGTTTCTCTTGTGGGCGTCGTCTAGACACTCTATCTGATTTTTTCCGCCTCCGTTCCGGTGTTTGCTTCTCGCCCGATAATTATTTCCTATATATCCTATATTCCTGTGCGGTGTTTCCGCCGGCTACAAATGCTTAGGACTTCCGCATTTCAATATTGTCATTTGTTATGTTGACAACAAAGTCTGTAAAGGTTTAGGAATTTCGGTCACGGCATTCTTAGTTTGTCAAAATAGAGAACGCAGCAAGTCCGGTTAGAGATTTAGCAAATATGGGGCCCTATCTTACACCCGGCGCAAAGCGGCGCTAACCCAAACGCAAGTGTCTTTGCTATCTTACACCCGGCGGTAGGTTCATTATAACGCCTAACGCTCACGCCGTTTAACTAGCATGTACTCTTGCGCCGTTTGGGCGTGTTGGTCTTAAGATGAGGAGTGGCCAGGATTCTTTTTGGCGTATTGCTATCTTGAGCCAGCAGAAAGCGCTTGCGCTAGAACCACCACTAACCTGGTCTAAAGTCATGTCGCAGTTGTATACATGTTATTTTAACGGCGCATATAAGTGCGTCTACAAAGGCGTGTGCACAATGCGCGTACCCTCCTGTCTGTTACACACAGGGGCGCGCACAAGCATGATTAAAATATCAAGATTACAATGTGAAATAGTATTATTGTGTAGCCTATATCAAAAAATACATAATAATAAAAGGGTCCACAGCCTACCTTTCCCTCAGCGAAGGGGAATGCCATGCACATTAAATTGCTTTCAGCCCACTCCATCAACATCCAGGCGATGTGCGATGGTACGGGACAATGGCTATCCATTAAAAAGCAGCTGATAACACCTATATCAAGCCTAATGCGCGAATTGTCATTTACACCTAATGCGTGAATTGTCATTCAATGGAAAACTCGCACACGGCAATAGACGGACATTTAAGTTCTGAAAATGCGCTTCAGATGTCATTACAATACAGCTCTGTTTATCTATGAATACAGCCTGTAAGTAAATAGAATGGTTTGTGACTGAAAAAAGTTCAAAACCTTGTCCAGTGAATATTGCATTTATTGTTTTTCAAATAGCCTCGGCTACAGCGGATTCGCTGTGCATAAGGTTTTTTTCGATAGCCTATGGTTAAAAAACGGAGATGTCACCATGTTAACTAAATTGTAACCTTAGCTATTCTTCGTCCTTCATATTTTTTAAATTACAGTGACCAGGTTTCCATACTCTCACCGTTTAAAACCCAGCTGATTTCACCCGTTATTCCATAACTGAACAAAACGATTTTAAAGAGAACTAAGCGTCTAATTAGAAACTAAAACAAATTTGCAGCACGTAACACAATTAATTCACAATTAATTTTAATGCCATTCTCTGCACGTGCGCTGCATGTTCTCTGTTTCCCCTGCTGTAAGTCGCACGTTTCACAGTCTTCCTGGGAAAGTGGATTGTTTTAAAGGATTACGCTACGAGTAAAACAGGTTGGTCACATTTCCATAAACAGGACATTATTAAACAAGGGGAAATATGCGTGAACATATGGGTTGCGAACCTGACAGCTTTATTGTAGGCTATTTAGTGTCATCATTAAGGCAAAATAACGGTATGTATGTTATTAATCAATATTAGCCTACTATGCAGGTAGCCTAATGAACTTTGGATGAAGCTTGAACTTCGAGAACTCCATGAGAACAGCCTCTTGGAATTGATGTTTGACACTTTCATTGCATAATCAAACGAAATTCGCTGAACAAGCAGGCTAATTTGGCGTTTTCTAAGGTGAGACTGAAGCCATTGATAGCTTATTCTCAGCTGTTGCAGGTCCTTTTAACGAAATTTAACCGCATATATTTTGTAAAATAACGGCCCTGTCTGGAATTACCGGGAACTCATAGGCTAATGGTTAGTCCGAATAATATTGATCATACTCCATTTAGCCTATTCCTTGATCACACTAAACACGCACAAGCATGTCTGTTTCGCCATCAAGCAATCCGCCAAGGTGGAAAAGCAGGCTTTTAAAGGGAATGGGATATGACATTTTGATTGGTTTATTGCATGTTACGCCCAAGACACACCTATAATTAATGAAGCGACTAGGTTCAGCCCAGTTGCACCTTGCGCCGTGCTTAGCGCCAAAAAAACACGCCGTTAAAATAGCAAAAGTGGACTTGGACACGCCCAAAATGGACTTTACGCCATGCGCTTAGACTAAGCGCCAAGATCGCCAAGATAGGGCCCATAGGGTTAGATAGGTTCTTTCTTTTTCTACCTATCAGTTTCTCCTTCTTTGTTTTGGCTGCCTGGTATTGTGTGGTTTTAAACTCTTTTTCGCTACAGAGTTTAAAGATACAGGTTCGCATTTTCTTTCTTTCCTTTTCCCGTTTCCTTCGGGTCTTTATTTATTTTTTCGTTCTATTTACCTTTTGTCTACGCCTACTAGTTAGTGCGTGAGGTTTCTTTTTGTTGGTTTATTATTCTCGCTGTTTATTCGAGATTCGGCTCCATTTGAGGTTGGTTATTATTTTGGCTCATGCCAGGGAGATTTTGTTCCCGATCTTTTGTTGAATTCCTTCCCCTGCGGTTAGTTTCCGTTTCTGTGGCGAGTCTGTATTAAACTCGCTTTCTGATTCCCTGTCAGTCGCATTTGGTTCTCCAAACCTAAACTCCAATCCTTACAAGTAATAATAATAATAATAATAATAATAATAGATACTTTATTCATCCCCACAGGGAAATTCAGGTGTCCAGTAGCTCACAGCTCCAGTAGCTGTCATGGTTTATGACCCTTTTTCCCTTGCGGTCGTGTTCCTCGGTCGCCACACGTGGGCGCTGCTCCATTTGTGGAGTTTTGGCTCCGTCCCTTCTTTTCACAGAGGAAGTTAATCAGCGTTCACAGCTGGGATGTAATGCCGGTGAGCTATATAAGCCCATGTTCCTTTTGTTCTGGGCTTCAATATTGATTGTTGATTGTGACTGTTTGATTGTTTGTTCTGTGGTGTATTTTCTGGTATTATTTGTGCTGTTTTGTGTGCGGTTTATTTTGCCCTTTTAAAGTTTTACTCGTATGATTAGATCTACGTTTTTAAGGAGACCGTTTTGCTCCGTTGTGCTTTTATTGGAGTTTTGTGGTACTTGCCTTTGTGCTTTGAGCTTCAGGTTGAATTCCTGTTTGGTGTGCTCATTTCAGTCTCCGCTTTCTGGTCTGTCCTTTGTTTGTCGTTTTGCCTAGATCTTTGCCCTTTACTAAGAGACAGGGTGTTTGTATCATACCGACTTTAGGGTTTTAATTATTCTTAGAGGCAGGTTGGTTATTTTCTATTAAGTTTGCGTTGGTCTTTTGTTACAGCTGTTCTGTTCGTCCTTTTCACCTGCGGGACGATTTTGTTCGGAACTGTAGTTCTGTTCGTTCTCCGGGTGTGTCCCTCCTTATATGGAGCTTGGACGATGCTATGGACATGTTTGTGTTGGATTGTGCGGTTATGAAAGTAACCATGGAACCTTATCTCTGTTCCTCCGCCTCGTTACTTTTCCCGTTATTGAGAGGCAGTGCGTGCTGTTTTCTATTGAGGTTCATTGGTCTTTTGTTGCAGCTGTCCTGTTCGCCCTTTTTGCCTGTGGGACGATTTTGTTCGGAACGGTAGTTCTGTTCGTTCTCCGGGTGAGTCTCTCCTTATCTGGAGCTTGGGTGATTCTGTGGACATGTGTGTGCGGGATTGCGCGCTTCTGAAAATAGTCTTAGAACGTTAGCTCTGTTCTTTTCGCCTCGTTACATTTCCCATTATTGACAGGCTAGGGCGTTTGTTTTCTACTAAGCTTGCGTTAGTCATGTTTGATAGTGAAGTTATGGGACGACGGTGCTCCGTCGGCTCGCCTGTAAAATGTTTCTCTCTCCTGGGAGATCGGGCGTTTACCCCTTTATGTTTTCTGCATTTGACTGCAAGCCTATGAAACTAGCCAGGGAACGTTATCTCTGTTCCTTCGCCTCGTTACATTCCTCTTTATCAAGAGGCACGGCATTTATTTTCTATTTAACTCGTGTTAGTCTTTTAGCCGGTGATGTCCGGTGCTGCTGTCCTGTTCGTCCTTTTCACCTGCGGGACGATTTTGTTCGGAACTCTAGTTCTGTTCGTTCTCCGGGTGTGTCCCTCCTTATATGGAGCTTGGACTGTTACGACTCAGATACGAGACGAACCCAAGTGCAACGACCAGGAGACAGATTTCACAGAAAGGAGTTTTTAATAAGTTAAGTGTTGGGGTAGTCCCAAAACTGTACAGGAAAGGCAAAACACGTTATCACACAGGGTAATGCCAGGAAGCCCGGAACGGACTGCTCCAAGCCGGAGCTGGATTGGAAGATCCGGAACGGGTTCCAAGCCGGAACTGGACTGGACTTAAGGTGTAGGTAACACCTGGACTGGACTGGAACTGGACCGGGAGGTCCACTCAGGAATCGGGGTCTGGAACGGATTGTTCCAAGCCGGAACTGGACTGGATCGGTAGGTGCACAACTCACACCTGGACTGGACTGGAACTGGACCGGGAGGTCCACTCTGGACAACGGGTTCAGGAACAGGCTTGTTCCAAACCGGAACTGGACTGTACGGGAAGGTGCGCGACTCACGCCTGGACTGGACTGGAACTGGACCGGGAGGTCCACTCTGGACAACGGGTTCAGGAACAGACTTGTTCCAAACCGGAACTGGACTGTACGGGAAGGTGCGCGACTCACGCCTGGACTGGACTGGAACTGGACCGGGAGGTCCACTCTGGGGGCGGCTTCAGGAACGGACTAGTTCCAAGCCGGAACTGGACTGGAAAGGTAGGGGAGCGACTCACTACGGCAGGACTGGAACTGGACCGGGATGACTACACCGGTACTGGACAAAACAAAACAGAGGGGGATTAGTTTGGGAGTAGGCACGGGAAGGACCGGGAGGTTCTCACTGGGTTGCAGAGCGGGACAGGTAGGTAGGTGGTGAGGGATGGCAGAGCTGGGTAGTGTGGCGTAGCTTAGGTAGGTCCGGTTGGATCTGGCTGGTTTCCAGAGCTCCCGGAACCGTAACCGAAGACGTTGTAGGCGGCTTCGGCCGGACAGGAACAACTGGAGGGTAGCCAGGATAGGTGTGCCACACGGAATCCTACGTGAGCTGAAGGTGGAGGTACCGCAACACACTCAACAAACACAGGGAGAACGAACACTGCCACGAATGAAAGGGAGCCGGGTAAACTGGAGGTTTAGAGGGAAAACAGGTTAGCTGCATGCAACACAGGAATTACAAGGGAGGTAACTACCAATTCGTAGTTTCGAACGAACTACACGCTGTAAGGGGATAGTATCCCACAACCAAGCGAGCAGAACCGTAGAAGACCATGAACGACAAACATTAACACCGAGTGAGGATAGTTAACGAACTGGCGCCGACTGGCAGCCAGCCGAAGGTATAAATAGTGCAGCTAATGATAACCTGAATAAGGCGCAGGTGTGGAAATCAAACGGGAGTGATTACTAAACACCAGGTGAGGAATGCATGCAACGAGGGGGAGAGGAGTGAAAGGCGGAAGTAAATAAAGAAAACCAGACGAACAAGTCAGGGAAGGAAACGCCTAGTCCGTAGCAGCGGGGAAAACACGGACAAAGGGATCCAACATGACACGGAGGGAAAACAGGAAAACACGGAAAACGAACAGGAAGGGAGCGGAACATTACAGTACCCCCCCCCCCTCAATGTACGCCTCCTGGCGTACCTGGCGGCCTGGTTTTGTAAGGGAAGCGTTTGTGGAACTCCTGGATCAGTGAGTGATCCAGGATGAGGCTCCTGTGGAGCCACGACCGCTCCTCAGGACCATACCCCTCCCAGTCAACGAGGTATTGGAATCCCCGACCCTTACGGCGGATGTCAATAATACGGTCCACCGTGTAGGCCGGGGCGTTGTCGATGACCCGGACAGGTGGAGGAGGGAGGGTAGGGGAACTGAGGGGGCTGGAGGCGACAGGCTTAATCTGTGACACATGAAAAACGGGGTAAACTTTGAGGGAGGCAGGGAGGGAGAGCTTAACAGAAACTGGGTTGATTAAGCAAACAATAGGGAAGGGACCAATAAACCGGGGCCGAAGTTTCTTAGAGGAGGAGGGAAGGGAAATGTTGGACGTGGAGAGCCAGACCTGCTGACCGACCCTATACTTAGGGGCTGCGGTCCTGTGAAGGTCCGCCAGACGTTGGGAACGGGAATTAGAGCGCAGGAGTGCGGTGCGTGCAAGTCTCCACATGCGCTTGCATTTGAGGAGGTGGGATCTAACGGAAGGGACTGCTACCTCGGCCTCCTGGGCCGACAGGAGAGGGGGTTGGTAACCCAATGAGCACTCGAACAGGGACAACCCTGTGGAAGCACTTTTAAGGGAGTTGTGAGCGTACTCTACCCAGGGGAGAAAACGGCTCCAGGAGGCGGGATTGCGTGCGGTGACGCACCGCAGGGCGGCCCCCAGGTCCTGGTTCGCCCTCTCTGCCTGGCCGTTAGACTGGGGATGGAAACCAGACGACAAACTAGCCGAAGCCCCCAGGGCTACACAGAACGCCTTCCAAACCAGGGAGGAGAATTGGGGCCCACGGTCAGAAACGATGTCGGACGGGATCCCGTGCAGCCTGACCACATGTAACACCAGGAGCTCCGCAGTTTCGAGGGCGGACGGGAGTTTGGGAAGGGGAATAAAGTGAACCGCCTTGGAGAACCGATCCACTACTGTCAGAATTACGGAATTACCCTCTGACAATGGCAGACCGGTGACAAAGTCTACGCCGATGTGGCTCCAAGGACGGCCCGGGACAGGGAGGGGAAGGAGAAGACCGGCGGGAGGCTGGTGGGATGCCTTGCTCCTGGCGCACACAGCGCAGGCCAGGACAAAGGCACGGGTATCCTCCTTGAGAGTGGGCCACCAAAAACTCCTCCTGACGAGGGTGGTCGTTCTGGCAACACCTGGGTGACACGCCAGACAGGAGGCGTGAACCCACTCAAGGACCTGGGAGCGGACGGAGTTGAGTACAAACAGGGAGGAGTTAGGGTTACTACGGGGGTCAGGGTGGGAAGTCTGGGCGGACCTCACAATCTCCTCGATCTTCCAGGAGACCGCAGCCACTACACAGGACGCCGGTAGGATAGGCTCCGGGTCAGCAGGACTGGAGGGAAGGGAAAAAACACGGGATAAGGCATCCGCCTTGACATTGCGGGAACCGGAGCGGTAAGACAAAGAAAAATTAAATCGGGCAAAGAATAATGACCATCTAGCCTGTCTGGCATTAAGCCTCTTAGCAGTCTTTAAATAAATTAAATTTTGATGGTCAGTCAAAACAACAAAGGGATTACCTGCCCCCTCCAGCCAGTGGCGCCACTCCTCAAGAGCCAGCTTGATGGCGAGAAGTTCCCGATCCCCGACATCATAGTTTCGTTCAGCGGAGGACAGCCTCCGGGAGAAGAAAGCACAGGGATGGAGCTTGTTGTCCAAGGCGGCTCGTTGGGACAGAATGGCCCCCACGCCGGTGTCGGAGGCATCCACCTCAATAATAAATTGCCGGGTGGGATCAGGGTGACAAAGAATAGGGGCTGAGGAAAACCGAGTTTTAAGCCGCTCAAACGCCAGCTGGGCCTCGGAGTTCCAAAAAAAAGAAAGGGCAGTGGAAGTGAGTTTGGTAAGGGGAGCAGCAATGACACTGTAGTTGCGGATAAACCGGCGATAGAAATTAGCAAAACCGAGGAATTGTTGTAGGTGCTTACGAGAGGTGGGTTGGGGCCATTCTGTCACCGCCTTGATCTTGACAGGATCCGCCCGGATGCTGCCCTCCTCGATGATGAAGCCGAGGAACGGGACTGAGGAGACGTGGAAGGAGCATTTCTCCGCCTTGACAAAGAGCTGATTCTCTAGAAGACGCTGGAGAACCTCCCGGACATGAAGAATGTGCTCCTGTGGGGACTTGGAAAAAATCAAAATATCATCAATATAAACAAAGACGGACTTCCCCAACAGGTCTCGCAGCACGTCATTCACCATGCCCTGGAAGACTGCGGGGGCGTTAGTAAGGCCGAAGGGGACCACCAGGTACTCATAGTAGCCCAACGGGGTATTGAAGGCAGTCTTCCATTCATCCCCCTCCCGTATACGCACCAAGTGGTACGCATTACGGAGGTCGAGCTTGGTGAATATGACGGCTTGCGAGAGGGGTTCAAAAGCAGTGTTAATGAGGGGAAGAGGATATTTATTGCGGATGGTTTTTTTTATTTTTTTATTTTATTAGTTTATTTGTCAGGGACAATGCACATTAATAAACAATGAATTGTAGAAACAATACATCATAAATGAGCCAGAATTAGCCAAAAGGCTAGTTTTCATCTGGAGTCCCTGGCCGGATGTTAAAAAGGCAGCCTGAAATGTCAAATACAATACAATAAAATGCAATAAAAATAAGCAATATGACAGACATAAGACATTAGGGCACATGGAACACATATTAACATACTGTTAAAATACCAAAATATACACATGCACTATACAGGAGAGAAACATACTCATGACAGGATATGACATACACATGCACTATACAGGAGAGGAACATACTCATGAATGGACATGACAGGACAAATAATTGGGACAGAACAGTTGTTGGCTTGATAGCAATAGGAGCATCTACTGTGTTAATGTGTGCATGGTTGATTACTATTGATGAGCCATGATTTCAGATGTGTAGTGAAGGTACGGTAAGTATTGAGATCCCTGATCTGTGTGGGTATTGAGTTCCAATCCTGTGATGCTTTAACTGAAAATGCTGAGCGGCTAAATGCACTGACTCTGTGTGGGACAATGCAGTCTCCTCGGGTGGAGGCTCTGGTTGTGCGGCTGGTGCTTGATCTCTGTGTGATGTATGTATGAAACGGAGGGGGTGCAGTGTTATGTAGGATTTTGTAGAGGAGGCAGAGGTTTTTGAAAAGGATTAAATTTTCCCAGCTCAGAAGTTTGTACTTCTGTAAAATGAGACAGTGGTGATGTGAGTTTGGTTTCCGGTCCAGGACTTTAAGGCTCTGTTTGTACAGTGTTTCTAGTGGCTTGAGTGATGTTTTGTTGGCCTGTGCTACACTAGTTAAACAGTATGTGAGATGGGAGACTATCATTGCGTTGAAGTACAGTTTGGCGGCATCGATGGTCATGGAATTTCTGATGAACCTATAATTAGATAGACTGAACTTAACCTTGTGGCCTACTTTCTTGATGTGAGATTTGAAGGATAGATTTGAGTCAATGAGAATGCCCAGATACTTGTATTCATGGACTATCTGCAGTTTTTCTCCTGATATCATGACATCTGGGTCCGGGGTGGTGCATGGTTTTTTTGTGAAGAACATGGCAACAGTTTTTGCAACATTGAGCTGGAGGCATGATTGTTCAAGCCACGTTGTTATGTGGACCAATGCGTTGGAGAGTTTTGCTGCAGCTTGTTGCTTTGTGCTACCATGTGCATAGACCACTGTGTCGTCGGCGTATAACTGGATCTCCACGTCAGGGCATACGGTAGGCAAGTCGTTGACATATAGGCTGAACAGAAGTGGTCCTAGAATGGATCCTTGTGGGACGCCAGTAAGGGAGTTGATGGTGTCTGATTGATGGTTATGAACTTTCACACATTGAGTTCTATTGTTGAGGTATGACTCTGTCCATTTGATGGCGTTATGGGAGAAGTTGAAGGTGGATAGCTTAGCAAGTAAAACCTTATGGTTAACTGTGTCAAAAGCCTTTCTCAAATCCAGGAATACTGCACTCACAACACCTTGCTTGTCCATCAGTGATTTGATCTTTTCCAGAAGAAGACAGTTGGCGGTATCTGTGGAATGCTGTGCTCTGAAGCCAAATTGCATGGGATGCAGTGGGAAGGGGCTATTGTTTAAATGAGAGATAAGCTGTTCTGCTACCCATTTCTCTAGTATCTTGGATACTGCAGGCAGAATGCTGATTGGTCTGTAATTGCTAATGTCCCGAGAATCACCTGACTTAAAAATGGGAGAGATCACAGCTGTCTTCCAAGCAGTTGGGTAAATGCACTCAGAGATTGACAGGTTCATGATCTGCATAATGGGTGGAGCTAGAGACTCTTTGAGGTTTTTAAGCATAGCAGTGTCCATCCCAAAGATATCCTTGGCTGTGGAATGTTTGAGTGAGTCAATGATCATGTGTACTTTGCTGGTTGTTATATGGTCAATGCTGAAAGTGGGCAGAGTAGGATCCACTGGGGTAGCAATCTCACATGTAATTGGAAAGCCTTGTGCAATCTTATTGACAGAATCAATAAAGTATTCATTAAAGGCTTTTGCCTGTTCCATTGGGTCTTGCACTAGTTTATTGTTAGTATTTATTTCTAGTTGTTTGCTGTGTCTGAGATGATCACTCCCTACCAGTTTCTGAATCTGCTTCCAGATTAGTTTTGTGTTGCCTCTGGCTTCACTTATGATGCTGATGAAGAAGTTGGCTTTAGCGTTCCTGATGTCTTTGGTAACCTTGTTCCGCAGCATGATAAATGTACGTTTATCATTTGTCTGCTTAAACTTCAGGGCCCTTTTCAAAGAGAGGTCCCTCTCCTTCATCATCTTCAGTAGGTCAGAATTCATCCACGGTAGTGATCTCTTTAGATTTTTCTTGCCTTTTACCCTTTTAGTAAATATATGGGCTATACGCTGAATTTCATGTATGAGTAGACTACTGTCTTCCTCCACATTTGATCCTGGCAGTATATCATTCCAGTTGTTTTGTTTTATTGCATTTTCAAAATTTATGAGCTCATTTTTGGGGATCCTGAGCTGTTCCGGTAGTGTATGGCCATTCTGGAACCGTTTCTTTGTCAGCTTCCTCGATAAAAGTGTCAAATTGTGGTCAGAAAGCCCAGTGATAAAGTTGAGTGTCTTATCTACTCTTTCGGGTCGATTACTAAAAATCAAGTCAATTTGAGTTTGGGAGGTAGTGGTTATTCTGGTTGGCCCAATAATCAGTTGTGTTAAATCAAATTTGTCTGTAATCTGTTTGAGGGTCTTCCTATTAGTTCTATTTTCCCAATTAATGTTAAAATCACCCATCAATAACACTTCTTTCTTGTGGTCACATTCTTTGAGTACACTTTTTAGACTTTCATAAAATTCAATGGTAGAGTTAGGTGGGCGGTACAGGGCAAGAAGGGTAAAAGACATTTGAGGTGAGAGAGTTACAGATAGACCAATACATTCCAAAACAATATCGGATGACCATTTTGTTTCATTACAGTGGAAACTATCTCTGATATAAATCATCACCCCACCACCCCTTCCCTTGGACCTATCCTGTCTAAATACCTTATATCCTGGTACATCTATTGCTGAGGATGGCGAGTAACTATGTAGCCATGTCTCTGATAGGCATAGAAAATCTAGGTTGGAGTCACTGAGGATATGGTGAACTTGGTCAATTTTGGAGATAACACTTCTGATATTCAAATGCCCACCTAAAAGTCCCCTGGGTTTAAACTGTGGGTTCCAAATAACATTCGACTGGTTTACAATTTTAAAGAGTTTAAATTTGCGATGCTTTTTGAAGGCCGGGTTCCCTACAGCTGTCTGGCTGCGAGGGTTAACGTTACCTCTGTGTCGATTGTTTGTTGTCCCTCGTTGGTTGTTGTGATGAACTCCGTGTTTATTATTTGTTGGACCGCATTCACTTGTTGTCAGGGGAGCGCGGGGCACAGAAAGTCGGTTTTCAGGTGAAATTGCCGTTATGATGACACTTTCAGCGCTCGGCGTTGTTGGTGCCGAGACAGTCACGTTCCCGGAACAGTTCTTTAGGTTTTCGGTGGCTCGGATCATCCAGGGTTCCCTCGATGGTTGCTCGGTCGCTGCTGGAGTCTGCATCCCCTCGGGAAGGCTTCCGAGCTCCGCTTGGCTGCGCCCACCGCTCGGCGTTTCCCAGGCAGCAGGTTAGCTTATCTCTTTTCACTGGAACAGTTCTACGTGTCCAGCTTTGATATGGAGAAGACCTCCCGTTTTTCAGTATGAAATGCTTTTAAAATGCCGATATAGAATATTAAACATATACAATTAAAAGTTAAAAAGTTAAAACGCCATTGTTGTAGGCTATTTGTTAGCCGTTTTAGCTATGTATGCTAGCAAAGCCAAAACTTTCCCAGTGCAACTCAAACCCACTCCACCGTTTCAATTCAACTAGTGTTATCTGGCAATCATCGGGAGAGTATTCAACTCCTACTCATCAACTCCAAACAGTCCTCCATAGTTTTAGGTCAGACCTGGCTCCGCCTTCACAACCCTCATATCGACTGGCAAGCCATGGTGATTTGATTAAGCCCCCGGTAGTCGATGCAGGGCCGTAGTGAGCCGTCTTTTTTCCCCACAAAGAAGAACCCAGCACCAACAGGAGAAGAGGAGGGACGGATGATGCCTGAGGCGAGGGACTCGTGAATGTACTCCTCCATGGATAATTTCTCCGGCCCCGACAAACTGTAAAGGCGGCCAGACGGAAGCTTGGCTCCTGCCAGCAGGTCGATGCAGCAGTCGTAAGGCCGGTGAGGAGGTAGGGACAGGGCGCGTGATTTGGAGAAGACCTGGCAGAGGTCGAGATATTGCTCAGGGACGTTGGAAAGGTCGGGTTCGGGTTGGTTGGTGCTGGGATCCTTGGACCCCGGAGGGGGCAGAGCGGAACGAAGACAGCTAGCCAGACAGTGGCCACTCCATGCCAGGATACGACCGGCTTGCCAGTCGATATGAGGGTTGTGAAGGCGGAGCCAGGTCTGACCTAAAACTATGGAGGACTGTTTGGAGTTGATGAGTAGGAGTTGAATACTCTCCCGATGATTGCCAGATAACACTAGTTGAATTGAAACGGTGGAGTGGGTCACTAACCCCAGACTCCTACCGTCTAAGGCGAGAGCTGTAATCGGAGAGGGTAGAACTTCCGTGGGGATGCCGGCCCTCCTGGCGAAGGTGATGTCCATGAAGTTGGCGTCGGCTCCCGAGTCGATGAGAGCCGACGAAACTTCGGACTTGTCCCTCCAAAGGAGAGTGGCCTTAAATACAAGGCGGTTCTGAGCTGCATGGCTAGGTATGATGGGGCTCGTCAGTACGCCCAGTTTAACTGGCGAGCCTATTCTTTTGGGCGAATCGGGCAGGAGGCGATCTGATGGCCAGGCTTGCCGCAGTAGAAGCAGGATCTAGAGCGTAGGCGACGTTGGCGCTCCTCGGCGTTGACCGCAACTCTGCCCAGTTGCATGGGCTCCTCCTCGGAGACCCCAGACGCCGCTCTGGATCCTGCAGCAGAAGAGTGTGGACGGATGTGTACTTGATGACCGGAGTTCCCCCCTCGCTCACGGGCCCGGATGCGGAGACGGTTGTCAATAGCTATGGCCAGACTAATAAGACTATTGAGAGAAGTGGATTCTTCACGGGTGGCAAGTTGGTCCTTTAGCTCTTCGCCGAGTGCCTGGCGAAAGGCCCCCTGAAGGGCGGTGTCATTCCATCCGGACTCCGCTGCGAGGGTGCGGAATTGGATCGCCATCTCCGCGACGCTGCGACTTCCTTGACGGACTTGAAGAAGGCGTTGAGTAGCGTCTCGCCCGCAGGTAGGGTGATCGAACACACGCCGCATCTCGGCGGTGAAGGCAGCGAAGTTGTTGCAGAGCGCGACCTGGCTGTCCCAAATGGATGTAGCCCACTCCAGGGCACTTCCTCCCAAGCTGCTCATGATAAAGGCGATTTTACATGGGTCGGAGGCGAAGGAGGAGGGCTGCATCCGGAAGACAATGTCGCACTTCATTAAAAACTCGCGACATTTCCCCAATCCCCCGCGGTATAATTCAGGGTGTTGTACGCGGGGCTCTCGATAAGAAGTGGCAGCAGGAGGATCGACCGGCGGATCCGGCGCGGGAGGTGTAGGACCCACAGGAATTCGCGGAAGCGGCTGGTGAAGGGATAGCTGTGCCACTTGTTCAGTGATGCCCCTCAGCACCTCCAACACGTCATCCAAACGACGGCCCTGTTGGTCGCTGACCGCAGTTTGGCAGGAGAAGGCGTGACGAATCTGATCCAGTTCGGCTGGGTCCATGTTTTTGGCCAGTTCGTTCTGTTACGACTCAGATACGAGACGAACCCAAGTGCAACGACCAGGAGACAGATTTCACAGAAAGGAGTTTTTAATAAGTTAAGTGTTGGGGTAGTCCCAAAACTGTACAGGAAAGGCAAAACACGTTATCACACAGGGTAATGCCAGGAAGCCCGGAACGGACTGCTCCAAGCCGGAGCTGGATTGGAAGATCCGGAACGGGTTCCAAGCCGGAACTGGACTGGACTTAAGGTGTAGGTAACACCTGGACTGGACTGGAACTGGACCGGGAGGTCCACTCAGGAATCGGGGTCTGGAACGGATTGTTCCAAGCCGGAACTGGACTGGATCGGTAGGTGCACAACTCACACCTGGACTGGACTGGAACTGGACCGGGAGGTCCACTCTGGACAACGGGTTCAGGAACAGGCTTGTTCCAAACCGGAACTGGACTGTACGGGAAGGTGCGCGACTCACGCCTGGACTGGACTGGAACTGGACCGGGAGGTCCACTCTGGACAACGGGTTCAGGAACAGACTTGTTCCAAACCGGAACTGGACTGTACGGGAAGGTGCGCGACTCACGCCTGGACTGGACTGGAACTGGACCGGGAGGTCCACTCTGGGGGCGGCTTCAGGAACGGACTAGTTCCAAGCCGGAACTGGACTGGAAAGGTAGGGGAGCGACTCACTACGGCAGGACTGGAACTGGACCGGGATGACTACACCGGTACTGGACAAAACAAAACAGAGGGGGATTAGTTTGGGAGTAGGCACGGGAAGGACCGGGAGGTTCTCACTGGGTTGCAGAGCGGGACAGGTAGGTAGGTGGTGAGGGATGGCAGAGCTGGGTAGTGTGGCGTAGCTTAGGTAGGTCCGGTTGGATCTGGCTGGTTTCCAGAGCTCCCGGAACCGTAACCGAAGACGTTGTAGGCGGCTTCGGCTGGACAGGAACAACTGGAGGGTAGCCAGGATAGGTGTGCCACACGGAATCCTACGTGAGCTGAAGGTGGAGGTACCGCAACACACTCAACAAACACAGGGAGAACGAACACTGCCACGAATGAAAGGGAGCCGGGTAAACTGGAAGTTTAGAGGGAAAACAGGTTAGCTGCATGCAACACAGGAATTACAAGGGAGGTAACTACCAATTTGTAGTTTCGAACGAACTACACGCTGTAAGGGGATAGTATCCCACAACCAAGCGAGCAGAACCGTAGAAGACCATGAACGACAAACATTAACACCGAGTGAGGATAGTTAACGAACTGGCGCCGACTGGCAGCCAGCCGAAGGTATAAATAGTGCAGCTAATGATAACCTGAATAAGGCGCAGGTGTGGAAATCAAACGGAAGTGATTACTAAACACCAGGTGAGGAATGCATGCAACGAGGGGGAGAGGAGTGAAAGGCGGAAGTAAATAAAGAAAACCAGACGAACAAGTCAGGGAAGGAAACGCCTAGTCCGTAGCAGCGGGGAAAACACGGACAAAGGGATCCAACATGACACGGAGGGAAAACAGGAAAACACGGAAAACGAACAGGAAGGGAGCGGAACATTACATGGACGATGCTATGGACATGTTTGCGTTTGACTGCGAGCCTTCGAGAGTAGCCTTGGAACGTTAGATCCTTGTTCCTTTCACCTCTTGGTATACTAATTCCTATTCGTTTTCAGTGTTTGTTGTTTGTGTGTGTTTTTTGTGTACCTTTTATGCTACTCGCCTATTCTTATGCGTCTCGTTGCCGAGACAGGGCGTTTGTTATTTCCGGCTCTTTCTTCTGTCACTTTGCTCGTAGAAGTATGGGAACCTTGTGCTCTGTTCCATTGGCCTTATTCGGTTTTCTTGCTGAAAGCTTGGCGTTTGCGCTTCTACTCATTAGTGTGTGACAGTCTGTAGCTTTGGTACGTGTGTTCTTGTCTTGTCTCCTCCCTTAACTGCGGGGTTTCCCGCCTTAGTGGCTTTAGGGCTTAAAGAATCCCCTTGCTGCGTTTGGCTCCTCCCACCTCACACGTCACGTCCCCTTACACACACAATCTGTATTAACATACACTGCCTGGCCAAAAAAAAAGTCGCACACTCTAATATTTAGTTGGACCGCCTTTAGCTTTCATTATGGCATGCATTCGTCGTGGCATTGTTTTGACAACCTTATGCAACATCACAACATTTATTTCCGTCCAGAGTTGCATTTATTTTTGGCCTAGATCTTGTATTGACAATGGGAGAGTCAAACCACTCCGTAAAGTCTTCTCCAGCACATCCAAAAGACTTTCAATGGGGTTAAGGTCAGGACTCTGGTGGCCAATTCATGTTTGAAAATGGTTCCTCATGCTCCCTGAACCACTCTTTCACAATTTGAGCCCGATGAATCTTGGCATTGTCGTCCTGGAATATGCCCATTGATGGGATAACCTGCTCATTCAGTACATTCAGGTACTCAGCTGACTTAATTTTATTGCTGCATAACGTTGCTGAGCCTAGACCTGACCAATTGAAGCAACCCCAGATCATAACACTGCCTCCAGAGGCCTGTACAGTGGGCACTATGCATGACAGGTGCAACGGCAACTTTTTTTTTGGCCAGGCAGTGTATAACTATAGATTAGAGACAATACACAATAACTTAAAAAGCAAAGTGTCATATACATAAATTAATAAAAGTTGCCAATAACAAGTACCATAGTTTACTGTGCAGTAGTATTGTTATTATTTCACAGAGTCCAGGAGCCAAGGTCATGAGACCCTGCCATTGACCTTGCACTACTCTAACCAATTTGACCCTCTGATGTTAGACCAAGGGGCCAAGACTGGGCTTTCGTTTTGAAGCTCACATCCTGGTTGGGCTGGGAGCGGCAATTGTGCCATTGCTCACTAGCGCCACTGCGATTGGCTCCAGTATAGGTCTTTCACCATGTAAGTCAATGGCAGCAATGTGGTAAAAATACTATAATACTGTAAAAATACTATAATAATAAGTTTTCCCCAAAAAAAATGTAATTGCAATAGGTGCCTTTCCTTCATCTAATGCGTTCTGCGAGATGTGGGTGTAATGCCTCTGCATGTGCTGATTTTTTAAAATATTGTGTCGTTTGGACAGGGTATTCACATTTGTTCAGGACCAATCAGAGGGACAGGTTGAGTCCTCTTCGGCTCCACGGAGCAGACGCAGTTTGTACAAACTGGCGGCGAAAAAGACATCCGAGCTTCAATTCAGTTTTTACGAGGCCGTGGAAAGGCAATGGGTGACGTCACAGTGGCTTTGTCCATATTTGTATACAGTCTACGTGTTAGACACGTTTACTCAAACTCAGTTATGTCTTTGGTAGAACCAATAGGATTCTGCGGGACACCAATCTCACAAACCTCAGCGTTCTTTCTGTATTCTCTAGAGATGGGGAGCGTCTGGAGTTATGAGATATGCGTGCTGATGAAAGTTTTTAGAATACTTTCTTCGATCAAAGTTCTTCGAAATTACTGCCCTCGCATCTGTTCCCACTGCGTTCTGCGAGATGTGCGTGTAGTCTCGAGGATCCCCCCTTTTAAGAGGCAATTTAAAGAGCTCGTTCGTGTTCGCATTTTCAGTTTAACATCCGCAGTCTCTCAGCTCGTGCGCGCCGCTAAGGGCCAAATACATTTTTTTTGTTTTGACGCTGTTTCCTCCCTCTGGTTACCATGGCGACAGAGAAAGCGTGCGAGAGTGGAAAAATCAAGCCGCGATACCATAAGAGCCATTAATAAAGATCTCGCTGATAAACACGTCCTCACAGAAACAGACGCGTTGCCTTTACTTGTGCGTGCGCTGCATACACGCTTGTACGCGCACAAATTGGGTCGAGACCGCGGCTGTTTTTAGATATGACAAATAAAGGACGAGATACTGTATGTCTTTATAATTAGGACACTTCCTGTCTCTTCTATAAACTCAGAAATATAAAGAGTGTGAGAGACTAACAAAACTAACAGTAACACGCAGAGTGGCCTACACACAATGGAAACAGCGTGAATGTGCTTTTTTTTTTTCTTTTTTTTTTTTTTACATAATTCTTAAACACATGCACACACAAACAAACAAAATGTCTGTGCCTTGAAACAGTGAAATATAGCAATAGCAACAGATTTCTCAGCTCTTAATTACCCTAAAATCAACCCAAGCTGCAGATTCCCCAAAGAATAAATGCAAATGCATTAGCCTCTCGCAGGTCTTTGTACATATCTTACATGCAGTCCTCCCAATCTCCTGCAAATACATTCCATTAAGCCCAAAATCTGTTTGAAAATATGCAAGGAATTCTGTTACGCACATTTTGGCGCGCATCACTTCTGAGAAATGAGGACCTCTGGTCATAACGGGGTACAAAGCAAATTGAATACACACGCTGAAGAGGTCAACTTAGGCTGTTGTTGCCATGACAATATCTATCCCCTTGGACAGGAGGGTCCCACGAATTTCTGAGCCCCAAAACTCGCTTTATGAGAAAACACTATTGCTGTGACTCAAATGACTACAGTGCGGCCAAACCAACATGGGAAATATTTCTGAAATTCCCCAGACCACAGAATTGAGCCTCATCCGGTGGCTACTTACCTACTTTTGTTTCTGGCTAAACGGAGTTTATTTTGGTATGAGGTTGAGGTGAGGAGTTGGATCATGCGTGTGCAGTTCTGTAATTTTAATTATTATTTTTTATTTATTCTGTATTTAACCAGGAGAACCCTATTGATCTGTGCATCTCGTTTTCAAGGGGGGCCTGACATATCACAATGCAGTGGCGGCTCCTGAGCTGAAAATTGGGGTAGCGGAAAACTTCCCTTTAAACTGATTATTGGTCTTAAAAAAATAATCTAACAAAAGCTGAGCTTTAAGATCGTTTAATTTCCATGAATATTTTCGTAATTAAGAGTGCGGAGAACGAAGAGCACATGTATCCACAATTATAATGTTGATCAAAATGTGCACAATTTTGCGACGCAAGTTAAAATAATTTTATTACTTGCCTAATAGCCTAATTGAGGAGAACCGGCTATATTTGATGGCATTGAGTAATTGGTGAATTAAACGCTGATGTAGCCTATTGTTAATCAAGGAAACTGATTGAAAAATGATTAAGACCAATAATCAGTTTAAAGGGAAGTTTTCCGCCCCCCCAATTTTCAGCTCAGGAGCCGCCACTGATCACAATGACAAAATCACATAGAAAGGTGATGAGATTACAGCTCAGTTATATAGCTATACAATGGGTAATCAAAATGAAAGGCAGGTAATAACTCCACAGTTATTATTATTAACTTAAAACTGTGAAATTTGAGAATGGTATTAACATAACCAGACTAAGTTGTCTCGGCAAACTGTCATTAGGGATAACTGCGTGTGAGTGTGTATGCCCGTGTTCACAGCTGAGTGTGTGCGTGTGTGTCTGTGCGTGCGTGACATTCACGCAATGGCCCATCAGTTGCATTCAACCGTTCCTGCAAACTTGTGATGCTGACTATGGGTGTGTAGACTTAGTCTCTCCCCTGAAAACATACAGGTGATTCCTCTACTTTGCACTGGGGCACGTAACAGCATTACAATACTTACAATACAACATTACATTACATGACATTGCATTACATTTGCATTATTGTACTACATTGCATTGCAATCATTTAGCAGACGCTCTCCTCCAGAGTAGGCCTAACTCACAGTATAATATTGCTATTGTTTTAGCGTAATTAATTACTTCTCTTTTGCACACAAATTTGGTTCCCTCAGACTGTAGCATTATGTAGAGTTTTCTCACTTGCGCCCTTCTTTTAAAGCTATAATATTAAGCCCTTTGATAGGCTACTATCTCACTAAATGAGCAGCCTACACGCTTTTCTTAGGAAATTGTGCATTGGAAATATTAAATTGGAAATATTAAATCAGCTGTGCCATAGTTTTTACAAAGTGTTCGCCTACAAACACGACGTCAATAGCAAGAAGTTTTTTTTTGTTGTTGTTGTCATTTTTAAGGTGATAGATTCTTATTCAAAAACAAATATAGACTACGTCTTATCTCACTATTCACTTAATACCAATTAAGTACGCACACTATTATTTATTTTTTTCAAAAAAACCTTCAATTGATGACTTTGCTAGCGTGACAGCTTGCAACGATGTGGTCGTCCGCCACACTTCCTGCTTGCAACCGAAAAAGACACGGAGAAGTAAAAATAGACTGTCGTCAACAACTCGGAACAAGTATCTTCAGCGATGTCTTCGGGCTTCCACGGTAATTTAGCACTCTGACAGCCTCAATACACCTGGTCGCCCGACTCCAAGCCTGAAATGGGTAAGGCCGGGTTCCTATACAGTTTTTTCTAACGGATTGTTGACGCTTTCCATGCAATTTACGAGCTGAAACAGCTTTAAGAAACATATTTAATAGCCATGCGCATTTTCGTTTTAAAAAAACAAACAAACAAAAAAAAATGATGAATGGATCTAAGGATAAATTGTAGTGTAACTTGCGCCTTAATTTATGTTAATTTCCGTTTTAAGACACGTGCAATTTAACTTGTGCAGCAGAAGAATTGTGGTAGGCTACAGTGGCAGATGTTTCGCCATCGGAAGATACAGTTGCAAAGCTGCACATTTAGTAAGGTAGCTACTCGATATGGCCTGTGTGATATAGACATTTTCATTGATACCAATATCGGACCATATTCAGCTGCCTACTTACTCAATACGATCAGCTATTGGCATGACTTTAAAGGGCTTAAATGACAAATGTACAAAATCCTTTTGGATTTTGAGAGAAATAGAATGTTATGTTGATAAGTGGTTTGAATTATATTATTGTGCAGGTTTAGTTCTGCCTATTTTAGGACCCACAGTCAAATATTAAATATTTTAATTACTAACAATTAATTCCCTTTCAGAATTGATTTAACAGTAAACATTATACTGTGTATCTACCGCAGAATACTCAGCTGTGAATTATTTAAATGAACACTATGTGATTTAGTTCATAACGGTCAGTGCCAAACGTAATAGTACCGCTTGTAACTGTGCTACAAGGGATTATTCAATGCGTAGGCCTAAATCGCATCAATGGATTTGCAACTACTCGGGAGCTCCTGGCTGTTCGAAAATGTGACGGAAAGAAATATGAGCTGGACATGAAATTATCATTATTGTGGCTTTATAAACTTTCATGAAATAACCCCTCTCATTCCCTTTGAGCTGTGCTAATTGAGTGCATGTATTCCAACAGAATAAGTTTTGCTCAGTTTAAAAAAATATATTTTTGGAAGATCTTTTTTTTTGTTGTTAAATGTCTGGGTCGAAATCCATCTGTCACATGTAAAAAAATAAATTAATAAATGGAAAATCGGCATGAACATTGACGACAAATACATACATCCACATTGAACTTGGGGGTAGCTCAAAACCATTGACATTTTGATCATTTATCATTCATATGTTCTGGCATTTGACAGACGCACTTAACCAGCTTGGCTTAATTAATTCATATTATTATTATTTTACATACAGTCAAAAAAAAATCTAAAGTTATGTGATTGCTGTTTTTACTGAAGCAATCCAGGTTAAGTACCTTATACAATGCCAGTGCCAACACCTGGGAATCGAACCAGCAACCACTGTGTCACAAACCAAGTTCTGTTACCATCGGACTAGTTATACTACACAAACTATTTTTAATATCATATTTAATGTGAATATCTTTAATGTGTCTCATGTTTAATATTAATACTTATATGCTTAATTTAATGTGTCAAATATTGAATGCAATGTCATTATATGTTTTTTTTTTTGCCATAATTTGCCAGAATGTGGATTTAACTGTATTGTTTGGTTTTTTTGTGAAGGAGCCTGTGAAGTATATATCTATGCCCTGGCAGTGGTATCTATAGCCCTGGTCTTCTCCTTGATCCTGAATGTGATTTCCTATTCACGGGGGTGCCGAGATGCTCAAAGAGAAGGCGGTACGTACAGAATCATCCTGTCAGTGTTTAAGAGTGATCCTGTCAGTGTTTAAGAGTGATCCTGTCCGGTCCATACTCTACGTCCACATTAACCCTCATATTGCGGTCGGGGTCAATTTGGCCCAATGCAATGCTTGACATCTCGTAAAAACCAGTTAACCTTTTTTTTTTATTATTTCATCTTCACACTATATGATTTTTCCTAACTTGTTTGTAATAAATAGTAAACACACAATAAACATTACCTTTTTAAATTTTTATTTTTAAAAATCTTTATCTCAGATTTTTTGTAGGTGATTCTGGTGGCACTTTCCCATACAGGGTTTAAACTTCACAAACTTTCACTTACCTCAGACTCTAAATTGAGATGTTTTCATCACATATTTTGAATATTTAGAGAAAAAAGGGTAGTCAATTGGGGGACACACAAGAGGTGACACAGAAAGTGTTAAAATTTTGTTGTTCAACTGTTTTTGAACCATGTTCATTGCCATAAGTATAAGTATTAATGTGTAGCTATAACTCCAACTGGAAACCAATGTATATTATTTGGTGGGGAGTAAGATTTGTAAAAACAGAAAGAACACTACGGGAACGTTTGCTATTGGATGTTTCAGAGTGCCCGCTATCTGATTGGTTGGAGCCCGCAAGCATGCCCTATAGCAGACCTGTGCTGTACTCCTGGGGGTATTTGACAAAGCAGGTTTAGTGAGTTAGCTGGATAACTGCACTGAGTAAAATACGGAGCAGCTCTTTTTACTTCAGTCCATGCTCCAGATTTGGGAGGGTTTCGGGTTTTACTCAGTGCAGTTATCCAGCTAACTCAGTAATCCTGCTTTGGGTTTTACTCAGTGCAGTTATCCAGCTAACTCAGTAATCCTGCTTTGGGTTTTACTCAGTGCAGTTATCCAGCTAACTCAGTAATCCTGCTTTGGGTTTTACTCAGTGCAGTTATCCAGCTAACTCAGTAATCCTGCTTTGTCAAATACCTTCCTGGTAGAAAATACCGTACAGATAAGGCACAGGTTGAACATATTAATAATAATAATGTTCATCCAGAAACCTTGTATGCCATGTTGGCTTTTTTAAACATATTTAGCTCTATGTACTGTGAATTTTTCCTTCACTCAACAAATTTAAACTTTGGTCCAAAATGTCATGTGGCTAAACCATAATGCAATGTAGGTAAATGGTAAATGGAAATGACACTTTAGTAGGCCCTTTGATAGTGGCCCTGAGCATGTTACTTGTATTTTATAAGCAAGGGCACCACATGTATGTATACATTATACCTATGTGTTGATACCCCCACATATTGTTGGGGTGACCTCTGTCAGAATGGCAGGACCTTGCAACAAAAGGCCTGTTGGAGAGCACAGATGAAAAGTGAGATTGTGGTAGAGCGCTGGACTCCTTTTCTATGGTGGTGCTGGGTTTGTTACACTCTCATTAAATGCTACTTGTAATGTTGGTGATTTACAAATCAGGGCCTTTTCTTTCTGCACTAATTGTAAGTCGCTCTGGATATGAGCATCAGCTAAATGCCTAAAATGTGAAATGTAAATGCAAAATGTTCTATTTTTAACGCCACTGGACGGTCGTGGAATGCATCATCAAATGTTTCTCGCTCGTTTTTTTGCCATTCCAAATCTGTAAAATTGAATTTAAATTTATTCGGTAAAATCTTCATTTGATTTTAATTTTAAAATTCCATAGAATTACTGAGTTGCTGCCCGTTCAGCATTAGTGTGACTTCGTAAGGTTCGTGAGGTTCTAGTATAAGCACCGTAGGGTTTCTAACCTCCCCAGCACACTTGATTCTGTAAATTACTTTGTGTACTTGCATTTGTTCTTTATTCGGACAATTAAATAAATAAAGGACATACCTTTGTCATTTTTCTACATAGCGTAGCTACGTACAGTAACTCCTTTATTTGCAGCTTTGACCTTCATTATTTTGACGGCCTTGTCTTTTCGAAGCTGATCCATGCCTCTGAAGCAGGCGTAAACATGACTTCAGGAATATTTTCTTCAGTAGGGAGGGGACAGGGTCAACTTTTCTTTTTCTTCTTCTTTTTGGCATTTTCAGTAGGTAGCGGTGTATATCCGATTTGAAACACAGGGTCTGTAAACTCTTGCTCGCTCCAAAAATACCCACCTGAATTGCTTCAAAATGTTTATGAAGGTATTTACCAAAGTTAGCTGTCTTCATCCTCAAGAAGAGTAACATGTGATTCTTATTAATTTCTTCCCTTAATTTATGTCACTTTGCTAGATAACTGACAGAAGCATTTGTAGAAATGGACTGTACAGAAAAAAAACAAGTACATTTTAAAGCACAAAATTGTTTTTCATTTTTTATAGTCATTGAAGAGTACCCATACCCTGAGGTGCAGACCTACCGTGTGGAGTGGTAAGATATTGTCTGTTTTACCCCCCTGCTACCTTTTTCATTGTGCCTTTTGTTCATATATCTGTATGCTTTTTAGATCTCACTTTTGCATTTCATAACTTGCACTTGCATTTAAGACGCATTTTCATTTTAGTTCCAGAAGCTTCTCTGAGGCAGACACAAGCTGAGAGCCCTGTAGTTAAATTCTGATTGATCTGTGTTGCCTTTTTTGAGGTGAGAGGCCATCTAGCGCCTCTTTAGATTATCTTAAATTAAGTGTTATCCGGGGGAAATGAAGTGTTGCCTAAGCATCCGCCGTGAAAATGCACACTTCACTGATTTAAGTGCTTCACCGATTTAAATTTTGTTTCAATAAAGTTAGTGACTGACTGATCATCGCTTGTACTTGAGTTATCGCTTTAAATTGTGAGGTTATGTAATCAGAATTTAAAATGGAACGGAACAATGCTAGCTCTTCTACTGTGATGTGGTGCACTGATCGGAGTGCTGGACTGTAGCGCGGAAAGCTGTGGGTTTGGACCGAAGGTTTTTTTTGTTCGCTTTTATTGTTGTAATACCCATGAAGAACCATCTCTGACCTCAATAACCGCTTCAGAAAGAGTCTTAACTGAACGGGAGGAACACACACTGGACACGCTGCAGTACCAAACCGCATTGGAATATATCTACCAAATTATAATCCCTTAAAACAAAATGAAATTACAGTAAATAACAACTCACACAGTGTTAAATTAACTCTTACAGTGTATATACACTCGCAGAAAAAAGGTGTGAAAAGTAGGCCTACCTAAAAACGTACAAATGCTTGACATTGGGGTGGTATCCTATAAGTAAATAACATTGTACCCCTAGCCAGCAATGAATAATTAATTTGTACCTTTTGAAAATTTACTTATCAGTACCCAAATAGAACATTATTGTACCTTCTGTGTACATTTGGCAAATTTGTTCCTTAAAGAAGAAAAATGTACCTCCGTTGTACCTTGATTTCTGAGAGTATATGGTCCCAATCAGACACATATACTATGTACTCTGTTAGAGTTTAATTAACACTGGACATGCCTGGTGGTGGAGCTGAAGAAAGTGGTTATTCGGGGCTAAGCGTGACCAGGAGGATTGTGGGAAATGAATGCTTGTCGCTTTTCCTGACCCACCAATCTCGAACCACTTTCATATATTGCTTGTATCTTGTTTCTTGTCTCCTGGTACCTTGATCCTCTAACACTCATGTAACACCAGTGTGGCGATGTTGTAGCTTATCGCGTCTGAGTTAGCCTTAAGACGTAGCCGTAGCTCACTGTTGTGAAATAGACTCGATGTTCATGTCTATGGATAGCTGCTACTTTATTACAGAACGGTATTCTATCTGACCTGTTTGTGGTTGTCTCAGTGACTCTAGGTATGCATTTATTGTACGTCGCTTTGGATTAAAGCGTCTGCCAGATGAATGTAATGGTTGCGCATTATAGAAACGCCTGCATGACGTTTCTTTGCTTCACAGTCCCGAGGGAGAGATACAGCAAGAGAACCCCATATATGGCAACATTAACCCAGACAGGACAGGTGAGTGATTTTAAAATTATTTTAAAAGGTTTTCCTGAAAAAAACCCATTTGTATGTACAGTCCCTGGGAAGGGAAATGTTAATATCTCAAGCAAAGGAACAAGTCAATCGTACGAGATTACATTACGTGTACATACATTTATGACTTTAAAGGCATAGTTCCTCACACATTTTGGCTGACTGGCAGTTGAAGTGGGGCATTGTTTGTTTGTAACGCCCATGTGTTTGTTCTCTGCAGGTGCGGGGGGTACTGGTGGGGGAGAGGATGTTTTCTACGAACGCATGACCACGCGCTCCAGGGAGGAGAAGGTATGCTGCCTGCTCTCTTTGTCATCTTTCTCCTCACGCAACCGCACAATCTGAGAGGCCATTTTGTAACATTACATTACATTACAGTCATTTAGCAGACATGTTACTCAGAGCAGCCTGATCAAAACATAGCCGATCATCACCTTTTGGCATGGGAAAAAAAAGTTAGGCAAGAAGCAGAGAACATACAAGTAATTACTTGCTTATGGATGTCCATCGTTATCGATGATGACCAGTAATGACATGATATGAAAACCATCGTAGTGGAAAAGAGGGCATTTGAGGTCGTAGCAGCCGGATGTAGTCTAATGTAGCCAAACAAAGTCAAATGTAGAATACATAGCCAAGATGGAGTTTGAACATGGAGTTTGGCTACTGAAGGTTCTGTGTATACATGCAGACGTGTTTGTAGTTCACATAGCCACTTATCATTGACGCTGTCGGTCGACATCGTCGGCGTGTCTTTGTAACAATGGTTGCGCAAGACTGCCGTACACCAGAGTTAGAAACATGGTGTAGAAAAATGTTGAAACGGTGGCAGGCCTGACACTGCATTTCATGCCCATAGCCACTGCGGTGAACAGGGGCCCGAAATATGAAAGCAAGGCAGACCACACTGGTCAAGGCCCTCCAACCACAAGTATTAAACATAGACCCGGATGCGCAAGAATTGCAGGTCAATAAAGTTCACACACAGACACGCAAACACCCACACGCACACACACACACATACACACACACTATTTAAACATGAATGAACATACGCAGGTTTCGGTCGGTGTGAGAAAGTAGATATGCCTCATTGAAAAAGTATAGCCAGAAATAGGCCCCAGAGCCTGATAAAGGAAGTGTGTAAGTATGAATTTTGTATGCTGCTCTTAGAGCCGGCCCAACCAAATAAGCGCCATAAACGGGCACTTAGGACCCGCGACTGCCAGGGAGGCTCCTAATTATTCTAAAAAGCATATATAATACATTATAAGTTATATATATCCTGCTTAGGGACCCTCAAAGGCTAGGGCCGTTACTGCTTGTGATCTGAGGAAACACTAGTATGGACTTCATCATGCCCACTATAGGAAGATTTGTCATCGTTCAATTGGAGATGTTGTTACTTGCATAAGTAACCTGGCATTCATATTTCCACCAATCAGCGGTGTGACTGTTTAGTGGTCAGCCAATCAGAAGTGAGCTTGGTGTGAATTGCAGTTATTGAACCTTTGTACCCCATGTTTAGCAGTCAGCCAATCAGGAGTGAGCTTGGTGTAAATTTCAGTTAGAGAACCTCTGTACCCCGCCCCAGTCTCTACAGCAGGACGTGTCCTACGCCTCCCTGGACCTGGCGGTGGGTCAGAAACGGAGGAAGCAGAGGAACAGACAGAACCCCAAAGCGGGGCTGCAGAACCGGGGGGACCAGCCGTCCCAGCAGGAGTTCCTGGAGGTGGATATGGAGGTGGAGTCGGGAATGCCCTGCCGAAACTGCAGCCCCATGATGTCCCGGAATAGCATCTATCTCAACAGCCAGCAGGTGACGCTGGAGAGCGGGGCGCTGGAGAGGAGGCTGGAGAGGGAGAGGGAGAGGGAGAGGGAGAGGGAGAGGGAGAGGGAGAGGGAGGATTCGATCAATTTTGACAGCATGCACGACGACCCCACCCTCTTCTTTAGTAGGGCCAATCAGGGTCAGGCGTTTGAGCCTGATAGTAGGTAACCGTGACAACAGACTCCGCCCCCTGATGCTCTGTGTGTGGCTGTGTCAGAATCAGCACCCTTCCATACTATTGAGTATGCTTTTTGTGTACACTGGACGAGAAAGTAGTTATAGGCAAAGGCTGTGTCCGAATCAGAGCCCTACACCCTTTTGAGTACGCATATTTGAGTCCACTTCGTCAAAAAGCTTTTGAGTGGGCGACTTTTTCTCACAAATAGGGGCACTTAAAATACCAGGATGAACCCCCTTATTTCTGGGGTTTTATTGAGGGAATTCAGGAGCACACTCATCTGCAGAACTGTGCACTCACCCGACAATTTCAGTAAGTAACTCGGAAGTAAAAACGTAAAAGACGTAGAGTGTATATGCATATCTATGGTACAAGAGTGGGTCATATTACAAACTTTTTTAATTTTTGTTAATTCTATCTTCATTCATAGTCTACACTTTGTAACAATTGTCATCTGTTAACTGATTGATATTCTCAATAAAAATTAAAAAATTAAAAAAGATATTATGAACTACTTCCTCACTAGTTTGGAAAGAGTTTTGCGGGATTTCTTTCGCACACTGCTTGCAATGTGAAGGGACAGGGCACATAGTAGACAGGGGTCTGAGTGGACAGGGGACAGTGGGCAGGGAACAGGGCTCTGATTCGGACACATCCAAAATGTTGTCTAAATGTAGTATACTTAATATCCCCGGATGATATACTTATTTCTGGGGTTTCGCTGAGTATATTTGGGAGCGTACTTTTCAATAAGTACACACACATTTTTTGATGCAAAATGAGGCGCAGCTTCACTGATGTTTTCCATCAACGGCAACAAAAACAACACGTGACTTGGCCTCGCAAGGGTGGGACGTCTTACGACACTTCCACATTACGGCTGGAAAATAGTATTGAGGATATTTTTTGCATACTGCAAATCGCGTACTAAACAGTATGCAGTAAAAAGTACACAGCTGCTAGTACACAGTACGCAGGAGACAGGACGCAGTAGGGCTCTGATTCGGACACAGCCTGTCTCTTGAACAGGTATATGTTTTATGTTATAATCCTTGCAATACAATCTATTGTATATTTATGTTTTACCCAATTAGCAGATCTTATCCAGAGCGTCTTACACAGTCTTTACACACATAGCAGTGTAGTAGTGTACCTGTGTTAGTGTACTGTACAGAGTATGAGCCTGGAGTTTCTATTAATTTGATCATGTGACTTTTGACCCCAGACACAACCCAGCCTTGACTGCTGTGTGTGCTGGTAAGGCATCCATACAGGTGTCCACGCAGGTGACTGCTAGCTGAGTTTGTGAGAAAGTGAAGTACGAATGAGGGGCAAACCACACCCCCTCACTTCCTGCAGGCTTTGTGTTTGCCAAACACAGACAACCCCCCCCCCCATCAGTACCTCTGCTGACAAACCTCACTTCCTGTTTGACTGGAACAAGTGAAAAACACAACTACAAAAGACTGGGTGAATGCAAATTTCCGGCAAACAACTGCTTTTTTGATTCAAGGTTTTTTTTTGTTTGTTTTCTTTTGTACTGTATGAGCTACATTGTGGTTCTTGGTTTTCTGAGAGAAATTGAACTTTAATTTAAATAGTGCCTCTTGACACTGTGGAGTTTGAATGTACCCCTAAAAATGATCGTGTCCCATGAGAAATTACAGAGCAGGTTCAAAGTTTATCATTATATTAACGGTTTAACAGTATAACAGTAGCAATTTTACAATATATTTATTAACATCCTTATTTATAACATCCCCATTTCACTTTTATTACTGTTAAATCATTATTTATAGGCATGACTGATTTGCCTTATCCTCGTATTTCTCTTTTTTACTTGATTCTTTAATTGACACAGGACGTGCAACCCATTAAGCAAGATAAATTACCTTGTGTTTGTCCATGTTCTCTATAATGATGTATTCAGATAGCAGGAGACTGATTCTCACCATTTTGAACTCTGTGCCCTTGATATTTGCCTCCCCAAACAGTACTGTCCACTTGCGTCTATTATTTGTGTATATTGTGTAGTTATGTTTTATGCTGAAACTTCTGTGATATAGAAGCAATGATAGAATTCCTGCATGCAAGAACTTGGACAAGAGTTCAAGAATCGAATGACTGTGGCACCTAGTTAATCAACTTTAATTAATGTCAGCATTTGACAAGAATCTGGTCTGTCTGATCGATGTAGCAAAATACACACCATGATGACCTGTCATACTTGGTGTTATGCTGTATTGAAATCTTGAAAGTGTGTTTGTGTTGTACAAAAACATTTAATAAATAATAAAAACGGTGATAAAAACGATGCCTTTCAAACGTTGGCTTGTCTGTTTTCTACATATTAAATAGTTTTGAGCACTACTTTTTATACCAATGGCTACTTAAATAGTTTTTTTAAGTTTCAAATTTGTGATTGTGGACACTTTGCACTGTCATTATATTTTCAATGCCAGGGGTAAATCGACTTCAAAATTCAGCAGGGTAAATATGTGCTCAAGAAAGGTTTGTAACTTGAGGATTGTATATTTTATTTTATCAGAACTGTGGCTCTCCCCAAGACAAGAGCAAGGAATTTAACCTGAGGTGGCTGAATAAATATCCTAATCCAGTGTTTTATATTTAATGTAACTAATCTAAGTAATTCTGAACATAAGCTTTGTCAAGCTAATAAAGGTAGGCAAAATAATGACAGCAATGCGAGTATTCGTTTTAAACCGATTAAATACGTGAACAGGTATTGACAACGGAGAAGCACTGCCAGACCTCTGATGTGTGCGTCACGAATGATGTCACAAAGTAGGCGGGTGTGTTAAGAAAAACATGGCTGCGCCTATGTGAAAGTCACGTCGCCTGTATGTCTGTGGTCTTAAAATCATAAAAAATAAGCCAGAAAAGTCTTATTTAGTGTCAAGTACTGTTGCGCTAAACGATTAAGCAACTGCAACTGCCTTTAGCGTGGTGATATTTCTCTAGACCGTTTAGGACTGTGAAACTACAGCACTGCCCAGAATGGAACAAGATCAGCAACAACTACGAAATGTAAGTTTGTTCATATAACGTTAGTTTTAACTTAAGAAGCAAGGTACATGAGTAGTTAAGTCATTTAACAGTTTTTTTTTCATTTGCATGGATTCATTCTGTTCTCTTGTTTCGGACGGCAGCTCCGGGATTTCCTCCTAGTGTACAACCGAATGACAGAGATTTGCTTCCAGCGGTGCACAAGCAACCTTAACTACAGGAATCTCACGATGGATGAGGTAAAATAAAATCATCAAAATAAACAACAAACAGATTGCGTTTGAAATTGATCACATTCAGTGACTGACTTCAGCCTGTAGCTCTGTCTTGACAGTAATGAGTGCCTCGTGCTTGTCGTGGGAGATTATAGCCTCGTGACTTGCAGTTTCATCACATATTACGGGGTAGTTGTACTGTATCATGTCGCGAAAAAATCAACACGGTTTAAACAATTAACCTTAATATGGTGTATGGTATCTTATCGGTGACAGCGTAGTCTAACGCCCTATGCTATAAGTATGGGTATATAGAATACCATTGCTAGTGTTTGGGAATTCAGAACATCACGTGACCGATTAGAGTGCATTCAGTTACTTGTGTGTCATATTTTTCACTTGAGAATATTCCTATAATACAGTCAGTTTCGTAAAGTTGACCCCACCTGTAAATCATGATAGTTTTCTGTAATGGTATTCTGGTATACCTATACTAATTCCATAGGGTGTTAGGGTCCTCTACCACCAAGAAAGTACCATGTTAAAAAGGTTCATTGGCAATTCAGACAATATTTGTCTTCGTATGCTATTTTCATTCTTGCTTTTTAGTGTGAAATATTAGCTGTCACATTATTTTAAACATTGTTGTGAGTGACATTAATTCTAACATATCTGCATGGAGTTCTTGCTGGCGCAACACTGCACTTTGTGAGAGCATTGGCATTGTAATGTTTTCCTTATTGTAAAGACTGGAATAATTGCCCAAATAAAGTGCAGTGATACAGATCTCATTCATTGACATACCATAAAATACAAACCCCAATTCCAAAAAAGTTGGGACAGTATGTAAAATGCACACAAAAGCAGAAAGCAGTGATTTGCTCATTCTCTTTTACATATATTTAATTGCAAACATTACAAATAAAATATATGTAATATGTATTCCCACAGAGATCCATTCAAATGCAGAGAGGTTATAGTATCGCTTGTAAGAGTACCTGAAAATAAGATATCAAGAGTCTTTTGATATCCTTTTATACCCAGTCAAGATAGCATCACCTGTTTACCTGTGGAATGTTCCAAACCTGTGTTTTTTATTTTTTATATAAACTTCCCAGTAGGGGTGTATCCGGAGCCGAATACCCTATTCGGGAAAGCACGAATAATGCATTGGAACAGGTATTTCTTTCTACCCGAAGTTGCTTGTTAATATTCGGGAAAAAATGAGAGAGACTTTTGACATTCCTTTATTGAAACACACAACCTTTCCTCACAATCACCTTAAAACCTACCCCACTCCCCTATTTAGAAAGCCAAAAAACTAGCGTATGTTACGTTAACATTACAAGTCCACAGTGTGGATTCATTGCGATTTGAATGTTAAACAATTTGGGTAGAAACAAGCATTCACGGAATCCGTCATATAGGCTAAATATTCATTTTAATTAAGTTACCACAGTGTGATTGTCGCGAATATACCTACATGCCAATCCACTTTTGATGTTGTTTTCTCTCCACCCATTAACAGCACAGCAGCCGAGAGCTGGCTCTAGTTAGCAAGCTAACATGTACAGTAAGCTGAAAGTTTAATGAATGAAACGGATAATGGGTTGGAAACGGATAGTTCTCTCGACTCCACCAGGCAGTGTGTCATTAATTTTCTCGTATGCAGGGCGAAGGCTGATTGTAGCTTGCTCTGCTGCAAGTGCAAATTTTACGCCAAATCTCAGTGCTCAACACTGCGCAAAGGCTAACGTTATTGCCAGTGGCCTCGTCCGCAACAAGAGCTGTCACTGCGGTCACACAAATATCACAAGCACACACACGCACCCTCGCCTCCCGCTTCGTGCAACCTACAATCTGTAATATGTTTAACCATCGTGAATTTGGCATCGCATTTCACATAATAACCATTTCACCTTTAATTTCACATAGTGCAAGAACAAAATGAGAGGGCAGGCTGAGCTAGCTAGGAGCAATACAGGGGCTGAAACCATTGAGGTGTGTGTGTGTGTGTGTGGGGGGGGGGGGGGGGGTGTTCCAAGTTCATATAGTAAAAAAAATAAACTAACAAAAAAAAGTTAAATCACAACAGGCAGGAAGGTTTGTTATTGTGGAAATTGTTTCTATTCAAATGTATAATGGAATGGTTTCATGTTTTTATAAAACTGCCTTTTCATTCTGAGTTGATTATATATTGTACCGTCGATTTTTTTCAGTTCTTATCCAAAATTATTGTTCAGTGTCCCCCAGTTAGGGGGTGGGGGTTAGATAAATAAGTATAAAGTATATACTTATGAAGTATATACCAGAATATTGTTCTTATAAAAGGTTTTGAAAAGAAAAAAAGACAGGGTGGTGGTGGGGGTGAATACTCTTAATTGCTATTGCAATTTATTTTTAGACTAGAAAATATGACATTTCCTATATGTAACACCACTTCCTGTCGAAGCCCTGCCCACTTTCGGTTTCTATCCGGATACAGATACAGATAGTGGCATCGCTGCACACCCCTACTTCCCAGTCTTTTTTCTTTTTCTTTGCCCTGTCCCAACTTTTTTGGAACATGTTGCAGATATCAAATTCGGAATTAGCGTATATATACAAAGATCAATAAATTTGTTAAGGTAAAACATTAAATATCTTTTCTCTGTACTGTTTTCAATTAAATATATGTAAAAAAGAATTTACAAATCACTGCTTTCTGCTTTTATGTGCATTTTACATACTGTCCCAACCTTTTTGGAATTGGGGTTTGTAAGATATCAAGAGTCTTTTGATATCCTTTTATACCCAGTCATGATAGCATCACCATTTTACCTGTGGAATGTTCCAGACAGGTGCTTTTTGAACCTTCCAGTCTTTTTTTTTTTTTTCCCCCTGTCCCAACTTTTTTGGAACATGTTGCGGGTATCAAATTCGGAATTAGCGTATATTTACAAAAATCAATAAAGTTGATAAGGTAAAACATGAGATATCTTTTCTTTGTACTGTTTTCAATTACATATGTGTAAAAGAGAATTTACAAATAACTGCTTTCTGCTTTTATGTGCATTTTACAAACTGTCCCAACTTTTTTTTGGAATTGGGGTTTGTACATTGAACCGCCTAAACTGGCAGAGTAGTTCTCCACTTTTCACAAAAAGTTGACTTGATCAATCAAATCTTTCGAACATGTTTTTTTTTTATCTCTGTAGTTTCCACATCCAATAGCAGCAAACATTGTGTATGAAAGCGGTGCTCCCATGACGTTTTCTTCTCCACGTGATTTTTTTTAATAACTTACTTAAAAAAATATATTCAGTGTTTCTGCACCCACCATGACCTTCGTCTGCCATGTTTGTTTTTTTTAATGCGTTCGTCTCTCGCAGGAGCGCTGTGTGGACAGCTGTGCGGGCAAACTCATCCGCTCAAACCACCGCCTGATGGGCACCTACGTGCAGCTGATGCCCGGGATTGTGCAGCGCCGTTTGGAAGAGATGGAGGCGAAGTCCAGCGAGATGGCTGCGGCGGCGGAGACGTCACCCACGGCAACAGTCGCGTTGCCGGAAGGAGCCGCAGCGCCGTCTCCGTCAGCGTTTGCTCTAACTTCAGCAGGGGAAGTAGGAGAGATTCCACCTGTTATAGCTCCACCTCCTGGTGGAGTAATGGTAGATGTTCCGGCAAATATAGCACCACCTACTGGTGGAGCAATGGTAGATATTCCACAAGTTATAACACCACTTACAGGCGGAGTAACAGTAGATAGTCCACCAGTTATAGCACCACCTACTGGTGGAGTAACAGTAGATATTCCAGCAATTATAGCGCCACCTTCTGGTGGATCAATTGTAGATATTCCACCAGTTATAACGCCACCTACTGGTGGATCAATGGTAGATATTCTGCCAGTTATAACGCCACCTACTGGTGGATCAATGGTAGATATTCTGCCAGTTATAACGCCACCTAAAGCTATGGAAACGGTACCGATTCCACCAATTCTGTTGCCGACACCTGCCGAAACGGCCAAAGAACCCGCACCGAAGACGTTCCCTGCGTCTTTGCCTACACCGGCGCTGTCTGAAACGCTGAAGTCCCTGCCAGACCTGGCCGCCACGCCCTCAATCCCGCCATCTGGGAAGCTCCCTATACCGCCGCAGGGCCATCCGCCAAGTCCGCCGGGCAGCAGCCAATCACCGAGTCTCGACTCAGGGCCGCCCGGTCAGGATTGTCAACCTCGACCACCGAGTCAGTAAGCGGGAGACTGCTGAGATAAGGCAGTACTGAAGAGACGCTCTTGTGCAGGGGAGCAGTGGAGTGTCCATAGAAGGGCTGTTCACGGAGGGAGCAAACACTGTGGTGTAGTCGGGACTTAAAGCCATTTTATTGGGAACTGCTTGTCAAAATGTTAACTCTTTCTCTTTTTTTTAAATTAAAAGACGACATGAATTATTGACAGTTTCAGACCATCTTTTCCCCTAATAATAATAATAATTACTATAATGGATAGAATTTATGTAATACTTTGCACATAAGCACAGAGCAAAGTGGGGAGACCCGTCTGAACCACTGTCAATGTGTCACCCATCCTGGGTGATGTTAATTGGAGTTCGATTGGAGTTGCGGCCCAGACAGAGAGAATGGTCCAGCCCATGGTTGGAGAAAGGGGTGTGTCTTTGAGGTCATGATTTTAAGGCCCAATCTCAATGTCCGCCCTGAGCCCTAAGGACTGAGCCCCCACAGACTTTGGGTGACGTCACATGCGTGCCTAGCATGAGTGCATGAGAGTGCACGGGCCAGTCTCGCATGCAAGATGTTTATGACAATCTCCGCTTTAGGACAATTCATTTTTGGTTTGTACCTACTCAAAGAACTCTGCTCGCCATGTGTGTCGTTTGTTTGTCGTCTCAATTTTTGAGACGCTTCCGGCTGCGTTTCCGTATTTATCGCCCACAACGCTATGAACTGTGGGTAATTCCCTCAGCAAAGTCTGCGGGAAGTCGGCATAAAGGGCTGGAAAAGTCCACGGCAGATCCCTCGTGTGCTTGGGCTTGGGTTTTTACTGTGGGACAGCCCTGAGCCCTCGTGGTCTTATCGGGAACGCGCCTCAAAGTCTGTGAGGGTGTGAGGGCGGACATTGAGATTGGGCCTAAGTGTTTTATGTCATGTCATTCGCTCCTATGGTTTAGCAGGCTGTAAAATTTTTGTACAACCTCAAATGGGCAAGCTACCGTGTGCTATCAGTCACTCACTGGATGGAATTAATCATGACTGTGTTTCTGTGGGGAGTCAGGGCTGTGTCCGAATCCGAGCCCTATCTACTGCGCCCTGTCTCCTGTGTACAGTGCACTGGCAGAAGTGCGCTGTTTAATGTGCACTGTTTAATGTGCACTGTTTATCACGCGACGTGCAGTACGCGAAAATCATACTACTTTCCAACTGTACTGTGGAAGAGTCGTAAGACATCCCATCCTTGCGTGGCCATGTCATGTGTTGTTTTTGTAAGTATTTGAAGGAAAACGTCAGCGAAGCTGCGCCTCATTTTTTAAAACGTAGCTTCACGTAATATTTATGTGACCAAAATGTTTGTGTACTCCTTGAAAAGTGTGCTCCTGAATATACTCAGCGAAACCCCGGAAGTAAGTGTATCATACGGGGGTTTAAAGTAGAGAAAATGTTGCTTACTTTACGACTTTTTTGTCCTGTCTACTCAACAAGCCTACCTCATAGTATGGAAGGGTGCTGATTCGGACACAGCCCCAGTGTACTCAACAAGCCTACCTCATAGTATGGAAGGGTGCTGATTCGGACACGGCCCAGGCCTTTGATTGGTTCACTCATAGGTTGTGTTCCACTCCTATTTAACATTAAAAACCACAATAAAGGCATAATCTGCAGGATTTTTAGCCTTGCTGTGGTCCTATGTTAAAGAAGTCTCACCCACACAGAGAAGAGCGTCACGCCCAGAAACATCCCAAACACATTTTACAAGAGGAAATACAGACAAATGACCGTGGGTTTGGCAAATGTGCATAAAAAGATTACCATCATAGATAAAACCAAAGCCCATACGATCTCTGATAAAACTGAGCATGATTATTTTATGATATTTTAAAGGTAAAAACCGTCCATAGTGTGCCTTTAAGATGTTAAGCTAAACACTCACTCACACAATGCTGGAGAATCTAGGAGTATCAGTCAATTGCTATATGGCTGTCTAACCACGTGACCCAACTGATTTACACATGTTAATGAAATTCTTGGCCATATGCACTATTTGAAAGTTATGATTTAAGAGAATTGACCAAATCTGTTTGCTCCAATCAAAATAGAAAGGGGTGTGGTCAACAAAATGCATGGGAAAGCAAGTCCCTTCACAATAATCTCAGGATCCATGTATGCCTTTCATATTTAATACAGGTCGCTTGGCTCTTTCTTGGACGGTTTATGTCTTGGTGCCACCTGTAAAGCAACGTACAGCTCCGCCATTTTGATTATAGTTTATAGATGCATCGGGAGGATGTATTTGGCAGGTATTTGTGTTTTGGTAACGAGATTAACAGTTGAGTGTATTTCTGCCAGTGGCGGCTGTGAGCTGAAAATAAAACTTCCCCTTAATATGATTATTGGTCTCAATCACTTTCCAATAATTTTCCTTCATTAACAATAGGCTACAGCGTTTAATTCACAAATTACTCAATGCCATCAAATGTAGCCAGATTAAATTGAATTTGAATTAAATTTGAATCGACATTATAATTGTGGATACACCTGCTCTTTATTCTCTGCACTCAAATTCCGAGAATATTCACAGATATTAAACGATCTTAAAGCTCAGCTTTTGTTAGATTATTTTTATTGCAGGTTGTGCTTTTTTTGTAAAGTGTACTTTTCCGTTTAATCTCCCTAACATGATGTGAGGAATGAAGCTGTGTCTTCACCTGCAGATTATTATTCAGATAGTTGGCACACTTGTTAATCAAGGAAAATGATTGGACAATGATTGAGACCAATAATCCGTTTAAAGTGAAGTTTTCTGCCTCCTCAATTTTCAGCTCAGCAGCCGCCACTGATTTCTGCGCATCCCTGCATATAGACATTTCAATCCATAAGGATGTCTGTCAGGACATTCTGATGAAGGTACTTGTTGATCAAATAACATCCCATGCCTGTAGTGTGTATACAAATAAAATTAATCTTGGGGGCATGTTAGCAAATCAAATCAGATAAAAATTAATTGCACTGAATCTATTTTTTCTCCATTCAATCAGGGGAAACTTTTTGTTGTCTTAAGAGACGGTGCTGTAAATCTGACTTGATTGTAGATCATATCAATAAATTCTGACGAAAAATATGCGAGTCTTCGGAGGCCATTGTGAAGGACACGAAGGTGAGTCGTCATTCATTATATTTGTTGTCTTTACAACTTTGGGCCACTGGGGGGTAGTAGACGGAAGCCTCTCCGTAGTTGCAGTGCTGTTTCAATATGCCTTTTTTGTTACCATACACACACGACTGGTACTGTAGGTTGAAACACCTCATATTCAGACCATCTTTTCCCCTAATTATTCGCAGAAATGAAAGGTGCTATAAAAACATAACCACTCGCTTCTGGGTTAACTATGCAACGAAACACATTGTGGACATAATTTGTGATTACGCTTTGGCCTAAAATGGTTTAATTTATGCAACATCACTGTAGCGTTCATTCCATAGGCTACCTGCCGATTGTCTACACATGATAGCCTGACCTGGACCAGAAATCCCTGAGGGTCTGTAAAGCTTTCTGAAATTCCGTCTATGGCGTGGACAGAAGGGATGAAAGAAGCCTTGTCTTTGAATGTATTCCGAAGTGTTCCTGTTTCAATAGTTTAGCCATAGAGTTTAGTTCACTATTCTGGTGATTTAAATCAAGGTTTGGCCGTAGGCTATGTGATGTGCATAATCTACCAATTATATTTTTTAGAATTTAAATAAAAATATCACTTTCCATGTTGCTTTCGTAATTTCAGTGGTTATGTTTGTAGCCTATATTTTAATTATAGGCCTATGCCTTGATTCACCAAGTCAGCTTTTCCAAAAACTTTTAACTGTTCCATTTGTAAATTATTTTAACGGGAGTACACACCTTGTTCTCGAACAAGTATAGGCCTACACGTGGTGTAGGCTACTGTAGCCTATGTGTATGGGCATGGGCATGGGCATAACATCATCGCCCTATCGTTAATTAGCTCCGCGGCAGCTGCCAGGCAGAGAACCAACTATTTTACTGCAATAATCCTGTTAAAACAAACCAACAGCCCATCTCCTGATACAATTCTTCGCATAGCCTATAATTCTTAGCTCTTATGAAATTAAGCATTATGTCAAAATGTAGCCTAACGTGTTTTCGCCATGCAGGCTGATAATATCTATTCTAGCCTACTGTTTTATTGCTGTAAGCTATAGGCTACATTTTCTCTGGTAAAATAATGCTGAGCTACCTAATTTAGCAACATAATAACTAATGTCATTGTGCAGACTAGCCTATTTCTTTTTCCAGAAATTCATTTAAATGTTTTAACCCTCGAAATTAATTGTGAGTGGTTATGTTTTTCTAGCACCTTTCATTTCTGCGAATAATTTAAGTCTGCTATTGTGCTAACTTAAACGCTGTAACTTGAAAGTAATTTCAAATGGCATATAAAAATCTGTACCCGCAGGGGCTGTAATTTGCCCGACATTTTCTGCCACACTGGATGAATTGACGGCTTGTGTGAAATATTCCGCCCGCAGGGGGTGCAGCGCTCTCGGCCTGGACCGGGACCGGGACGGGCTACACTCTGTCACGACACGTCAGGGGGATATTTTTTGTGTGAAACGAGGGTGTGGCGGGGAGTGGATATCGGGACAGTCCGCAGTCTTTCGCTTTGCCAGGCTTTTTAAGGGAAAATATCGCTAAACGGCTGTTCTCGAACCGGCAGGTAATTCATTTCATTTTCATGGAGGCATTGGTGATGAATGCTTAGTTTTCTACTGACTTGCAACAAGCTTGCAATTTTTAAAAATTTTTTTTTGCTATTCTAGATAATGTTCCTTAGCAAACGTAACGTAGCTGGCTAGTTGGCTAGTATAACCATATAGTGTAACAGGCATATTTAGCAACTAGTTGGCGAGTGTAATATTTAGCTAACTTAAGATAGAAAGCTGCTAGTTGGCTAGTGTAACAGGCATATTTAGCTAAGATAGAAAGCTGCTAGTTGGCTAGTGTAACAGGCATATTTAGCTAATTTAAGATAGAAAGCTGCTAGCTGACTGCGTCCGGCGGGGAAGTGGGGAAGACGGGAGGGATGGTAAACTTAGCTGGTTAACTAATTTTAGCTTTTAACTCTGCCAGCTGCTTCCTCCAGAAAATCCATATTAAAAGACGCGAGGCTGGTTTATTGGGCCCAAAAACGAATTAATAGCGGCAATGTAATGCACATCTCCCTGTACATCTGTGGATTATGTTAAATTAAAACATACAGCGAGATAATCAATGACCTCACCCACGAGCCTAGCCTAAGTTAGTGTAACGTTAGCCTACTTGCTAACTTCTCGCTGGAAGAGACGGGAAGACCAAAAATATATCGGTTTCTGGCCTAGTGACGTTAGTTATGCTATTAGTTTTTATTAGTAACGTTAGATACGACTCTTTAGCTAGCTAACTAATTTAATGCACTGTAAAGTTTGCCGTCGTGTAGCTCGCGTTAATTTTGAATGAGTGAGGTCATTCAAATTCATAGGGAAGGGAAGATTAATTTCGTTTAACTGTTATTAGGCTACTAGATAACTAAGCAGTAAGATCTTACTCTTAAATTACCACTTTCTCTTTGGAAGATTGACTTTTTAAATCCAGTTACGCTGCTTGCTATGTTTTCTTAGCTGGTAACTATCACAATATGACAGACGCCAATCTATCATGCACGTCGGTCAAGTTTATTCATTTGAGATTTTCATAATTCGCCCCATGTTGTAGGATTGTGGTTAGGCTATTATGCTAAAAAGACTAACTGAATCCGTTCTAGTTTCTGTTTTTCTACGTTATACTTGCACATGTTTACGTGTTCCTTCCAACGGTTAGCCTAACTCAACAACAACTTTTGATTGTGGGTAATTTTATTTCCTTTTCCACGTCAGACAGTAGGCTAGGCTACGTAATGATAAAAGTCAAGTCTTATATTAAAATCAACAATTCACATGAAGTCAGCGGTTGTCATATTGCCAATGACGCGGAATCCGTCCAAGTCCCAAGACGAAGCGATTTGTCAGGAATGCACCGCAAAACTCGCTTCAGAAAGCAGAAAAAAGGGAGCTTTGCAGTGGTGTGTGAAATTTGGGTGGTTTGTGTCGCTCTCTGTTGATATATGACGGCCTGCTGTCAGTGGATATAATACAGGAGTCAAGCTGCGTTGCAGGCAGTCGGTGTGTAAATAAGCTTCGCTTCAGGTCACCCCAAACCAAACAAGTCCAAAATGTAGACTTTTGTCGTTGTAGAACTGACTTAAATCTGTCTCTTAGCATACGTGTTGTTGATTTTGAGTAGTTGCAAGAAAGCTTGTGTGTTTGTAGTCTACCACTGGAATCTGCTCATCTGGTTGCAATGTAAGTTGCCTGCTGGAATTGGCTGTCCCTGGAGTTTCGTCTAACGTTACACACCTGAACTCCACCCTAGACTAATCTCCACAGGCTCACTCAGTCAAAAGAACGGTTTTTTTTAGTTCCCCCCCCCCCCCCCCCCCACCTTTTTGAGAAATGAGTCCATAGGGTTTCCTTCACAAACAAATTCCATAAATAGACAGTGCTGCAAAATACGTAGTGCATTACTGTGAGAAACATACATGGATGAGAGAGGAGCAGACTTGCAGGTGCAATTGTGGTGGGTATTTACCTCGTTTGCTGACTTGCTAACAATGTACTCAAATTATGTAGCCGTAGGCTAATCTTTCTGTGTCCTACTGGACGTTATTGTATATCTGGTTTTTCCTAAGCTGTCTCACTCCAAAATTTTGTATAAATATGATAAATTCATAGTTTGAGCAAGGAGCAGTTTACCATTGATGCCACAGGAAGTGATCTGGGGTCAGCTATACTGGAAGACATTTACATACAGGCATTTATCAGACGGCTTTATCCAGAGCAACTTGCACAGCTAACTTTTTACAATGTAAACGTCGAGCTGTGCATTTGCCAAAGCAATTCAGGTTATGTACCTCTGAGCCAGGCTACAACAGCAGCGCCCGACTTGGGATTCAAACTGGCAACCTCTCTGAGGCCAGCAGTTCCCCGAACCCACGCTATACTTCCACGCCAGAAATGGAACAGGAATGGAATGACTGCTATGAGGAGCTCTGGACCGTAGCCACAGGCCCAGCATGTAAGCATGGCCTCAAGGAGGTGTTGAAGCTGAGCTAGACCAAACATGGCAACGGAGGCACGGGTGCTGCGTGGCGGGCGTGGCGATCGCAGCGGAGCGATTGGGCGTCGTAGGGGTAGCACAGCGAGACGAATAATTATTTGAAATACTCAAACGATTCATAGAGTAGTTTAAAAAAGTCCGGCTGACTTTGCGCAGTTTGTAAAAGAAACACATATTTTCCAACAGTAATTGCCACATGATTGCCGTACCCTTGCATGTTTTCAGTTGGCGACATCATTTAGTTGAAAGTTCTCAGGGAGCTGCTGGTACGTTTCCTTTTTTTTTGGCACCTAAAGAGCCTACCACTGTGAATTGCTTATATTTCCCAGGCCTGCTGAGTTGTCTTCATCCCGTCTGGTTTCTGGTAGACTGCACCCCCAGAACTTTCCTGTGGGGGGCGCTCCTTTTGCACCCCCCCCCCTCCTCTAAGAAGTGCTTTTTCACCCTCATGGCAGTGGAGGGATGGGGGGGGGGGGGTGGGGGTTGATGGTTCTTTAGCCAGGAGGGTTGGTCAGTTTACCACTGTGTTCCATTCTATTCAGTAAATATCCAGCTGTAGAAATGGAACGTTGGGTATGGAATGTAGGATGCCTGAGTTTCCCCAGGAAAGGGCTGCTTGCCCCGGCCTTACTAGAGCGCCTAAATCATGGCAGCGGAGATGGTTGTGTCAGACTCAGCTGGAGAAGTCGGGTTCCAACGGGGGGGGTGGGGGGGCGTTGTGCGTAAAAACAAAGCCGCAATCCCGCACGTCACTCTCCGGGACGTTCCCTTTCTCTGTCGGAATGTCGCGGCCGTTCCCGTTTGCGTTGGGAAACGCTGCACAGCTGTACTGCGGGAAGGGGGAGGCGGTGAGACCCACGGAATCGGAATGCCCGATCCGCTCCGCTTTCACACACGTTCCCAGTTATCCGCGCACGGGAAACGCACTTCAGGGAATTAAATGAGGGTACGTCCAGATGCTCTGCCCACTTACATTGAGCCTCATGCTTTACTGCGCTGCGCTGCGCTGCGCTGGCATTAGGGAGGTGCTCTGGTCCGGAGTGACTTGCAGTGCAAACAGAAGTGCGTGTTTCTTGCTGAATATAAGCCCTGCTGTGAAGTCCACCCTCACTTCTGACTGTTTATTCTTCCTCCTCTCTTATCAGTTCTGCAGGGGTTGTGATGAGAGAGCAACAGCGCCCTCTGTCTTCCTGGAGTTGAGTTGCCCTCTGCACCCTTCCAGCCTCGCAGGAGGGGGCTACAGGTCCACCCCCAAACCCGACCGGTCCCTCGTATCGCCTCTGCCCCCCGTCACCCATACCCAGTGTAGCCAGGGCAAAGAGGAAGAGTGAGAGGAAGACGAGGGGGGAGGAGGCGTCATGGACGACATCTTTACCCAGTGCCGGGAGGGTAACGCCGTGGCCGTCCGTCTGTGGCTGGATAACACGGAAAATGACCTCAACCAGGGGTGAGTGAGCCTTTACCAGCCCAGTGGGCTAAAGGTACCCCCAAACATGTATTATCTTCACTAGGCCCAAAGTGTCTGTATGAAGTGGCCAATAGATGCAAGAACACAACTGCACATACTGATCCCATTTGTAGGTGAATTTATATGTGAACCTATGGAGCTAGTCTGTATGGAGCAGAAATTTAATGACATAACTATAGGGCTGATTTGTGGAGAACAGAAACTTTATAACACAGCTGTATAACTCGCCTATGTCAACAGAACTCTATATAGCACAATAATATAGAAACAAATCGAAATGAAAAAGGAACTTTAAACACAGCTATATTGACACAAGTAATATTGCGCAATTGTGTAGCAAATCAATATGAAACAGAAACATAACAACACACCTCTCTAGCTCATACACACTGAACAGAGGTTATAGTTGCTGCGTAGCTCACACACCCAGGCAGTGCGTTTGGATGATCGCACCGGGAAGAGCGACGTTCCAGCCTTGAGCGGGATGTGTTTAAATATGGGAATTCCGCAGGATCGTGCAGAGACGTGTCGCGTCATCCTGACGTCCTCGTCTTTCTTGGGAAATAATTCCACCTTGTTTTGCTGACGTGAGAATCGCCAGCCATGACTTGTCACGGCCTGAGTGAAAGGAAGCACTCATAAAGGTTTCCTCATTCAGCGTGTTTACAAGCCACATCATTTAAGTGTTACGTTCTAGGTGCCTGCAGGAAAAAAAAAAAAGACCATAAGCAAGCTAAAATATTTTTGTTGTGGATGAAACGGTGTTTAAGGTGCAGAATGAGTGTACCGTAGGCTTAGTGCTACTCAGTGTTGCTTCCACTGTGTGAAAAGCTTGGGTTTAATGAGAGAACCAGGCAGTCCAATCCATTCAGATAGCATCCACGATAACTCAATCGTTTGTGTTGCGCAATCACAGATGCTTGTGTAATTCATCAATGCACTGATCCCTGGGCCTTTAGTTTGGAGCCGTGGTCTATAACCCTGGTCCTGGGGCCGTGGTCTATTACCCTGGTCCTGGGGGGGCTGCCGGGTTCTGCTGGTTTTTGATTTCCCCTTAAATTCAGCCTCAATAAAGCAGGTGAGGTCAGTTGAGTGTAATTCGCTTCTTTAAAGCACAACTGAAGTTTGGTAGAACTTTGTGTTGTGTAGTTACCTGGCCATGATGTGAGTCCAAATGGTGGCGAAATATGTTCATTAGTTGCTCTGTGCTCCCCTGGGGTGATAATCCAGTATTTGTCGCTCTCCATTCACTTCTGTAGGGCAGCTGAAACGGTCTCAAAATGACATTTCTAGCATGTATACAAACGCGAACGAAGCGGATTCTGTAAATACAAACAATAACCAGTGCTCTTAAGTGTCATTTTGAGACCATTTTAGCTGCCCTATAGAAGTGAATGGAGTGCGACAAATACGCTATTCTGTATTATCACCCCAGGGGAGCACAGAGCAACTAATGAACATATTTCGCCACCATTTGGACTCATATCATGGCCAAGTAACTACACAACTCAAAATTTTACCAAAGTTCAGTTGTGCTTTAACTGATCAGTTAAATGCTGAGTAACAATGAAAGCC
>CM056389.1:13060991-13065196 GCA_029718625.1 Synaphobranchus kaupii
TGTGTACCCACGTACGATTCCCTACGGCGGGATTAACCAGCGGAGTGTACCCGCGTACGATTCCCTACGGCGGGATTACCCAGCGGAGTGTACCCGCGTACGATTCCCTACGGCGGGATTAACCAGCGGAGTGTACCCGCGTACGATTCCCTACGGCGGGATTAACCAGCGGTGTGTACCCGCGTACGATTACCTACGGCGGGATTAACCAGCGGTGTGTACCCGCGTACGATTCCCTACGGCGGGATTAACCAGCGGAGTGTACCCGCGTACGATTCCCTACGGCAGGATTAACCAGCGGAGTGTACCCCGCGTACGATTCCCTACGGCGGGATTAACCAGCGGAGTGTACCCGCGTACGATTCCCTACGGCAGGATTAACCAGCGGAGTGTACCCACGTACGATTCCCTACGGCGGGATTAACCAGCGGAGTGTACCCGCGTACGATTCCCTACGGCGGGATTAACCAGCGGAGTCGATTCCCTACGGCGGGATTAACCAGCGGAGTGTACCCGCGTACGATTCCCTACGGCAGGATTAACCAGCGGAGTGTACCCGCGTACGATTACCTACGGCGGGATTAACCAGCGGAGTGTACCCACGTACGATTCCCTACGGCGGGATTAACCAGCGGAGTGTACCCGCGTACGATTCCCTACGGCGGGATTAACCAGCGGAGTGTACCCACGTACGATTCCCTACGGCGGGATTAACCAGCGGTGTGTACCCGCGTACGATTCCCTACGGCGGGATTAACCAGCGGAGTGTACCCGCGTACGATTCCCTACGGCGGGATTAACCAGCGGAGTGTACCCGCGTACGATTCCCTACGGCGGGATTACCCAGCGGTGTGTACCCGCGTACGATTCCCTACGGCGGGATTACCCAGCGGAGTGTACCCGCGTACGATTCCCTACGGCGGGATTAACCAGCGGAGTGTACCCGCGTACGATTCCCTACGGCGGGATTACCCAGCGGAGTGTACCCGCGTACGATTCCCTACGGCGGGATTAACCAGCGGTGTGTACCCGCGTACGATTCCCTACGGCGGGATTACCCAGCGGTGTGTACCCGCGTACGATTCCCCTACGGCGGGATTAACCAGCGGAGTGTACCCGCGTACGATTCCCTACGGCGGGATTACCCAGCGGTGTGTACCCACGTACCCTGTCCCAGAGGGACATGGAGACATGAGGAGGATGAAGAGGATGAGGAGGATGAGGAGGAGGAGGAGTGGGGAGAGGGGAGAGTGAGAAGAAAAGGAAGAGAGAAACTTTTGACCTTTAATAAACCCTTCATTCAATATAACATTAGACAAAGGGCAAGTCAACTCAACCTACATAAGACTGGTATTATATCCCAAACAATCAAACAAACCCCAAACCCAGCAAATCAAAATAACAAAACACCAGACCCAAAACCAGAAACCAAAATGAAACAAAAAAAATGAGGGTGTGTGTGTGAGAGGCCGTGACCGAATACGATCTCTGTTCCCTGTCTGCTATGTGCCCTGTCCACTCAGACCCCTGTCTGCTATGTGCCCTGTCCACTCAGACCCCTGTCTGCTATGTGCCCTGTCCACTCAGACCCCTGTCTACTATGTGCCCTGTCCACTCAGACCCCTGTCTACTATGTGCCCTGTCCACTCAGACCCCTGTCTGCTATGTGCCCTGTCCACTCAGACCCCTGTCTGCTATGTGCCCTGTCCACTCAGACCCCTGTCTGCTATGTGCCCTGTCCACTCAGACCCCTGTCTGCTATGTGCCCTGTCCACTCAGACCCCTGTCTGCTATGTGCCCTGTCCCACTCAGACCCCTGTCTGCTATGTGCCCTGTCCACTCAGACCCCTGTCTGCTATGTGCCCTGTCCACTCAGACCCCTGTCTGCTATGTGCCCTGTCCACTCAGACCCCTGTCTGCTATGTGCCCTGTCCACTCAGACCCCTGTCTGCTATGTGCCCTGTCCACTCAGACCCCTGTCTGCTATGTGCCCTGTCCACTCAGACCCCTGTCTGCTATGTGCCCTGTCCCCTCACTTTGCAAGCAGTGTGCGAAAGAAATCCTGCAAAACTCCTTCCAAACTAGTGAAGAAGTAGTTCATAATATTTTTTTTATTTAAATTTTTTATTGAGAATATCAATCAGTTTACATATGATGATGGTTACAAAGTGTAGATTATGAATGAAGATAGAATTAACAAAAATAAAAAGAGTAGTTTATAATATCTCCCGCTCTTGTAGTACAAGTTTTAGTTTTTACGTCCTGAAATTGTCGGCTGAGTGTGCTCCTGAATCCCCTCGACAAAACCCCGGAAATAAGGGTTTCATCCTGGTGCCCCCATTTGTGAGAAAAAGTCGCCCACTCAAAAGCTTTTTGACAAAGTTGTCTCGTATATGCGACCTCAAACGGGTTAAGGGATCGTGTTTGGTCACGGCCAAAGAGTTCATTACTCGTGCAAAGCGTCTGATGTCACTTCCTCTCTGTGCTTCTTCCTTCTGATAGTGTTTCCACAGCAACAGAGCAGATAAGAGAAGATGTGAGATTAAATTATATATTAAATCTTTGTTTATAAACTTATTATTTCTGTTTTTTCTTTATTTCTTTGTTGAGGTGACATTTAGACACTGACATAACATGAACAAAAATAAAAATAAAAGGAGTTACCCTTCCAACGGGTTTGTTTTATTCGGCCAATTGAATCACTTGTGTAGTCCAGCAAAGAAATTGTAAGCAGCTTTAGCCCAATAATCCTTGTAAAAAATTATGCCTTCCAAATTTCTGCCACCCCTACTACAGTCTTCCACTGGTGCGTGCTTTGGAAAGAAAAATAAATCAACAAGAGTCTCTTCTGTGCCAGACCTGGGAAAAATATGTATTTTAAATACTTCAATCATTCACGTATCTAAAATATGTAGATCTGAATTCTCTAAAGAAAAGGTCTCACTAAGCAAAACAGAGCATCATCTTTAAGAGTAAGTTGACTCTGAATATTGGAAATACAATCCTTTTAAAATAAGAATCTAAACAAGCTTGTGTCTGGTGTCTAAGAGATTTTTATATTTAAAATCTACGTATTTTACCCTGATCTGCACAGGAAAGATGGAGAAGAGGGGGAGAAGGTACGGAAGAGAGATACATTTCTGGGAAGAGACAGAGCGGAGAGGGACGTGTTTGAGAGTAGAGGAAATTATGTGTGTGTGGTGTATGTGTGTGTGACTGAGTGCATGCATGTGCGTGTGTGTCGTGAGAGATGCAGGGTGAGTGTGTGTGTGTGTGTGTGTGTGTGTGTGTGTGAGTGTGAGTGCGCGTGTGCGCGTGCGTGTGTGTGTGTAGTGAGAGATGCAGTGTGTGCGTGTGTGCGTGTAGTGAGAGATGCAGTGTGTGCGTGCGTGTGTGTGTGTGTGTGTGCGTGTGTGTGTGTAGTGAGAGATGCAGTGTGTGCGTGCGTGTGTGTGTGTAGTGAGAGATGCAGTGTGTGCGTGCGTGTTTGCGTGTGTGTGTGTAGTGAGAGATGCAGTGTGTGCGTGCGTGCGTGCGTGTGTGTGTGTGTGTGTGTGTGTGTGTGTGTAGTGAGAGATGCAGGATGAGTTATGAGTTGGATGTCATGAGCAGCTGTTGAATCACACAGACTCAACTCAGGCACAGTCATTGAGGAAGTGCTGTCCAGTCCCTTATAAGGGCTTTACTGAACTCCAGAGAGCTGTTCTCCCTCTACCCCCCCCCCCCCCCCCCCACCGGCCCTGCGTCCCCCAGCCCCCCACCCCACCCCCGGCCCTGCGTCTGTCTGTCCGGGGCCTGATTCTGCGTGTGGAGAGAAGGCAGGAAACATCACCACTGTGACCACCCCCCACACCGCAGGCCTTCAACATACTTCCTTCTGTTTTATTAATACCTCCTCAGCCCCCGACTCCCAGAAGAGTGTGTTAGAGTGTCAGTCATTTCCTTACATTATTACTGTTAAAAACATACAAACACACAGATTATCTAAACCTAACCCTAATCAGGCCCTGGTCACATACACAGGCTCAGAAGAGTATTAGACATTGTGTCAATCATTTCCTTACATTATTAGCGTTAGCCTCTTAACTACCACTGGCCCCAAGTGCTGTCGTTTATTTGCCTTTGTAGCTTTTTTTTTTTACGGTGAAATTGGTCACACTAGACCGTTTTAATGTGTTAAAACTCATGATTCTATCTCTGTGATA
>CM056389.1:13065696-13093196 GCA_029718625.1 Synaphobranchus kaupii
CTGCTGGAGGCTGCCGGCAACTGCGCCCGCTCGCGAGCGGGACAGGATGCAGCCAACTGTTGTTCTTCATCAGGACGTGAAATTAACTTTTTCACCCACTGGCCATAGTGGCTTGTGGATTCTAAAAAAATCACCAGCCATTTTCAACATTTTACCAGCCACATTACCTTTGACAATATAACACAACCTGGTTGGTTACCTGCCAGGTCCTTCTTGCTAGAGTAGAAAATCTTATCAGCATTTGGCTGGTGGTGGGTGTTAATTTCACACCCTGTCCTTCGTCCTCATTTAATGGCACATCAGATTTCAGAGTTCATGGGACTATTGACTGCTGGTGTAAGTCAGCTTTGTGTGATATTCGCTGTGTTTACCTTGTCAGGACCTGGTTACTAACGGCGCCCAGGTGAGCATCTGCAACAAATACGGAGAGACTCCATTGGACAAGGCCAAGCCACACCTACGAGACATGCTGAAAGGTAGGGGGCGTGTCCAGGTGATCTTCCTACGCCATTGTTTTTATTTCCTTCACTCTTTTGTCTCACTTTCTCTCTTTCTCTCTCTCTCTCTCTCTCTCTCTTTCTCTGATTGGCCTGTTCTCATTATTAGTCTTTCTGTAGACATGTGATCATACAAACGCTAGACATGGTGTCAATCATTTCTTTACATTATTAGTATTACCAACATACAGTTTATCCTCATCTAATGCCCCCCCCCCCCCCCCCCCCCCCCCCATCCCCGCTCAGGGTATCAGCCCCATCAACTACACTGATCAGTTTCTCCCTCTCTCACTCTCTCCCTCCCTCCCTCCCTCCCACCGCCTCCCCCCCTCTCTTTCTCTCTCCCTCCCCCTCTCTCTCCCTCCCTCTCTCACCCCCTCTCCTCTCTCCCTCTCTCTCTCCCTCCCTCCCTCCCACCGCCTCCCCCCTCTCTTGATCTCTCTCTCTCTCTCCCTCCCTCTCTCACCCCATCCCCCCTCTCTTTCTCTCTCCCTCCCTCTCTCACCCCCTCCCCTCTCTCTCCCCCTCTCTCAATTCAATTCAATTAGCTTTATTGGCATGACAAGACATTACACATCCGTATTGCCAAAGCACACTGCATCAAAACAGTCCAAGACATACTAACTACACATACTATCTAACACTGAACAATACAAAACAGCAAAGAGTAGAAACGAATGAACAGCAACCATACCTGAAAACAAGGACCCTTCTTAAATTATGAATTTAGAAGTAACAACAATCTCTCTCTCTCTCCCCCCTCCCTCTCTCTCTCTCTCTCTCCCCCCCCCCCCCCCCCTCCCTCTCTCTCTCTCTCTCTCTCTCTCTCCAGAGCATGCTGAGAAGCTGGGGCAGAGCCTGACTAAGATCCCCTTTAAGGACACCTTCTGGAAGGGCACCACTCGAACCCGCCCCCGTGAGTACCTGCGCCCCGCCCCGCCCCGCCTGCTCTCTGCTCTTCCCCCTTCTGTTATCCTCCTCCTCCTCCTCTTCTCCACAAATCCCTCACTTCTCTCTGTCCTCTCCCCTATTACTCATCTGCTGCATAAATAAACGTTCACCTGGAAGTGCTTTGAATCGATTTGCTTTAAAAAACATTTCTTAACTTGTTCAACCGATCATGGAATATGAAACATAATGGGGTTTTTTTGTCCGCTTTTTTAGGACGGAGGCATCTTGTGCCTCTGTTACAATCTGACCATTTTGTGTGTGTGTGTGTGTGTGTGTGTGTGTGTGTGTGTGTGTGTGTGTGTGTGTGTGTGTGTGTGTGTGTGTGTGTGTGTGTGTGTGTGTGTGTGTGTGTGTGTGTAGGAAATGGCACTCTGAACAAACTTGCAGGAATCGACTTCAAGCAACTGTCTCTGCTGGCCAAGATCAACGAGAACCATTCAGGGGAGGTCAGACTGTGTGTGTGTGTGTGTGTGTGTGTGTGTGTGTGTGTGTGTGTGTGTGTGTGTGTGTGTGTGTGTGTGTGTGTGTGTGTGTGTGTGTGTGTGTGTGTGTGTGTGTGTGTGTGTGTGTGTGTGTGTGTGTGTGTGTGTGTGTGTGTGTGTGTGTGTGTGTGCGTGTGTACTGGAAAAGCTATTGACTGCTGGTGTAAGTCAGCTTTGTGTGATATTTGCTGTGTTTACCTTGTGTTTGTGATCACAGACTGATCTGCAGTATGTGATGAGAGCCAGAGGGGGCAGTGTGCTGTCTCTCTCAGATTAAACCCTTACAGGCCGTAATCTGGATTATACCTGACAGTCGCACGCACGTCTCAGATTTACTATTCAATTTGCGCAATCGTTGTTTAAACATCAGCTTATATTTAAGGTTCAATGTACATCAGCTTCAACATCTATTTACATGAACTCATCCAACTGCAAATTCAAAAACATGTTTCATCAGACTAAAACATTCTGTTTGTTTAGAGAACATAGCAGAGATCACATGAGATCGCTCATTTTAAAGATGAACTAATGTGCCCCTTTTCTGTTACAAAAGTGCACACGACATCTTTTTGTAAGCAAATAGTCAATTGTACAACTATTACATTCAGACAGGTTAGCAAAACCCCATAAGCTATTCCGCTGTAGCTGGTCTTCATGCATGTGTATAATTTATCGGATGGTGAATACTCTGTCTCCCTCCTATCTCCCTCTCAGCTGTGGCAGGGACAATGGCAGGGTTCAGAGATAGTGGTGAAGGTGTTGAAGGTTCGAGACTGGACCACCAGGAAGAGCCGCGACTTTAACGAGGAGTACCCCAAACTCAGGTGTGTCAGGGTGAGGGTTACCTGTGGGGTTCTGCACGGGGGTCTAAGTGTCTCAGTCCGGTTCTTTTGGGAGGTGTGCTGTCTGTGCCTCTGACATCCCCCCCCCCCCCCCCCCCCCAGGATATTCTCCCACCCGAATGTGCTGCCCATGCTGGGGGCGTGTCAGTCTCCCCCCCGCCCCCCATCCAATCATCATCACTCACTGGATGCCGTATGGATCCCTCTACAACGTGCTGCACGAAGGCACAAGTGAGTACCAGCAACATATAATCACTGCTCATTACCACTACAAATGCCAGGATTATCACCATGGTGATAATCATTGCTCATCGCCGTAACTAGAGACACCAGCATGATCACCATGGTGATAATCACTGCTCATCGCCGTGACTAGAGACACCAGCATGATGACCATGGTGATAATCACTATTCATTGCCGTGACTACCACCAACAACAGCAGCATTATTGTCATCATTATTCTCTCTTCCCATCTGTTTCCTGTTCTTAACTTCCCTCTCTCTCTCTCTCTCTCTCTCTCTCTCTCCTGGGTGCAGATTTTGTGGTAGACCAGACGCAGGCGGTGAAGTTTGCACGGGACATTGGCTCTGGGATGGCCTTCCTGCACACCCTCGAACCCATGATCCCCCGACACTGTCTCAACAGCAAGAGCGTCATGGTGAGAGAGAGAGAGACCATAAATCATAAACTATATTCATAAAGCATCACTCTATATACCAGCCCTGAGGCCTGTATTCATAGAGCGTGACTGTTGGTCAGGACTGGTGGATTGACCTGTTGATGTTCAGATCTTTACTGTGACTGACAGGTTGATTGATTAGTCTGATGGATGGATTGATTGATGGGTTTTATTGACAGATTGATGAGGACATGACGGCCAGGATAAGCATGGCAGACGTCAAGTTCTCCTTCCAGTGTCCTGGCAGGATGTTTGCTCCAGCATGGGTGGCCCCTGAAGGTAATGTTTGGTTGCAGAAGTAGCCTGTGTGCCTCCTCCTTTCTCTCTCTCTCTCTCTCTCTCTCTCTCCTTGTGTCCCACCTTCATCTCCCCTCTCTATCCCACTTCTTCATCCTCTTCCTCTCCTCTGCCTCCTTCCTCAGCCTTGCAGAAGAAGCCGGAGGACATTAACCGCAGGTCAGCTGACATGTGGAGCTTTGCCGTGCTGCTGTGGGAGCTGGTGACGAGGGAGGTGCCGTTCGCTGACCTCTCCAACATGGAGATCGGCATGAAGGTAAAGGACTGGGGAATGACCCCTGGGGGCCGCTGGCTGTGTGGCCCTGGACATGGGCTTCCGGAATTCTGACTCTGTTTCAGTTCTTATTGTGATGTCACTTCCTTAAGCTGAGCATGGACCTGTGCCATTGACAGTTTTCAGAGACAGCATCCAATTAGAATGTTTCCGCTTCAAATGAAGCGAGGCTTCCTTAAATCGTATTACATTATTCACAATATAGTTCCAGACATTTACAGACTGTTTTCATTCAACTCCAAGGAAGTGTACAGTACATGTGTTTAGAGCGTGACGCTGATGCGCTGCAGAACTGTGGGGATTTACGACTAACTCACCACACGAGAGGAAGCAGTAGTACGGGTCACCTTGGCAACCATATCCCAGCCATATGGTGTCTCCCATCGGGCCCCACGACAAGGTTACAAAGTCCAGCTCGCTGAAAATGGCCAAACGTTTCTATCATCCTGACTGGCTGTTCCTTTTCCTCTCCCCGTGCGTCTGATTGCCAGGGTAACTGTCTGAGTGCACCGTTTGCACATTAACTCTGTCCGTTATGAGCAGCGAACTTATGATAGTTAAAAATAGCTCATTGTGTGCACTGAGTAAAATCTAGTTTGACAAGATTGAGGCAAAAGAAAAATAGAGCAAAGTGCATTGAATGTTTCACTTGCTGTCTGCCTTTTAAAAAAAAAAAAAAATGTTTTCTGGTTTTATGTCAAAAAGCATTAATGTCGTGAGTATGTTTGTTTGTTGTCTGAAACTGTAAGGCTACACACTGCAGCTCATATCAGGGGCTGAAACTGTAAGGCTACACACTGCAGCTCATATCAGGGGCTGAAACTGTAAGGCTACACACTGCAGCTCATATCAGGGCTGAAACTGTAAGGCTACACACTGCAGCTCATATCAGGGGCTGAAACTGTAAGGCTACACACTGCAGCTCATATCAGGGGCTGAAACTGTAAGGCTACACACTGCAGCTCATATCAGGGGCTGAAACTGTAAGGCTACACACTGCAGCTCATAAAAAACGACAGAACAGACAAATCCAGCAGCTGAATACACTGCAAAATAAAAAATCTTATCTGTCTTAACGAGTGTTTTAGTCTTGTAATGAAACTTAATCTTGTTTTTTTTTTCTCAAGTATAAAATATTAGCTTGTTTTAAGTAACTTTTTTCTTGACAAGTGACATTTTCTTCCCCATTGGCAAATCTTGAAATGCTGTCTCACCTCATGTTGTCTTATTTAGCAAAATATTCATAGATTTTAAGTTTAAATATAAGACTAAAATACTTAAGACTGACTTATTTTTTTGTTTTTTTGCAGTGTTTTATCTCAGCATAAAACACCTCAACAACTGTGCTCTCTCTATCAACCCCTCGCCTCCCCCCGCCCCCCCCAACCCCCCCCCCCCCAGGTTGCCTTGGAGGGACTCCGCCCCACCATCCCGCCGGGAATCTCGCCCCACATCTGCAAGCTGATGAAGATCTGCATGAACGAAGACCCGGCCAAGAGGCCCAAATTCGACATGATCGTGCCCATCCTGGAGAAAATGCAGGACAAGTGACCCTGACCCCACACCTGCCGTCCCGGAACCGCGGGGCACACACACCAGCGTTGCCTTAAAAAAATACAAAAACACAACTTCCACCACTCCTCTCTGCGCCACTTGAACCCTTGGCTTCTCAAGTAGCCGGCAGCTCTACACACTGTGTTTATTAATGTGTTTTTATAGCAGCCGGCAGCACTACACACTGTGTTTATTAATGTGTGTGTATCAGTTTTGTTGTTCCTTCCGCTTGTTCTTTTTGTTTTCTTATGGAAAACAGCACTGTTGGTTTTTATACATTTCTTTTCCTTATTTCTTGTTTCTTTTAATTCTGGACAACAGTTGTGTTGTTATTGCAGTGTTGAGTGTTGAGCTGAACATTTTCACGTTAAGTGGGGGGGTCTCAAACAAACGTGTAACTGTCCAAAACGTACAAAGATCAGATTTTTCTTTTAAATAGTTACTAATCTGCTTGTATTTAACTAGTGTCTAAGGTAGACCTATTTCCGATTATTTAATCTGATCTCAGTCCAACTTTCCTGATTGATGGGTTGGTTGACAGCTCAAACCCAAACCCTGCTGTTAATCAACATACCTTTCTGGAGAGGCAAAATTTAATTTGGGGGGGGTCCGCGGTGTCTGGTAAGGGGACCCCAAAGGAGATGTGAGTGTTGATTAATGGCATCCTCCTTTTGCCGTGTGCTTCAGGTAACTGAAAATAACCCAGCTGTTGGGTTGAGTCTGTGTCCAACATGGTGGCCAAAAAGAAGGGTAAGAGTCACACGCAGACGGGCACCTCAAAGCATGCCAAATCTTCAGTCCAAAATATGGAGATTGATATTCACACCCTCTTCCTGCACAGCGAACAGGAAGTGACCTCACTTTTACCCCCCTCTCCGGGAGTTTCCCAGGAAGTGGCTTCGCATATTTTTACCGTGCCACAGCTGGAAAGGTTGAACTCTCATGTCCGCACGCCGTGTGACCTCAGGTTTTCTTTGGTGAAGTTGGTGCGTGCAGAATTCTATATTTGATGTTTGAGGAACTGGAGGACACGTGATTTGCTCCCCCGTTTGCTTGGACTGTCCCACTTCTCTGTGGGAGCTTCTGCTTGCTTTTTACTGTAAACCTAAAAGGGAGGATCTTTCCTGTCATACCTGAGATTTATTTTTGTATTTCGTAGCTCTGCTTGGGAGGGAATCGGGCATTTGGGTGGGTGGGTTTATTCTCTGTGTTTACCGTCTCCCATTTGACAGCCTGCTTGATTGTGCCAACGAGCAGTCAAAAAAAAAAAAAAGCATGTCTTATACAAATGTGTGTAATTTATATCGGCGCATATTAAAAGATTAAAGAGATTTATGACTGGTGCATGATTTCTGGAAATAAGGCCTCAAACACGCCTGAAACCAGCAGTGCTGTACCTCACTGCGCTAATCCCAAACGATTATAGCATGAAAATACACCGGTCGTAACCTAGCCTCATCTTATCTCCACTGTTTATAAGCGCCGGTTTGTGCAGGCCTGTTTTTCTTCAATTGCATGTAGCTGTCACACTTAGTTTAGATTGGGACACCAGCACGTGCAGGTACTAAGGTTCATTTTTCTTTTTTAGCAACATGATTATCGGTGCATTCCAAATGTTTATATTACCCAAGAGAACGGGTAAGCAGTTTCTGATGGTTTGCAACCAATGCTTTGAAAAATATTTGGCAGTTCAAATTCCAATGCTGTCTACCAACAATTAATCAATGAAAGTGCGGGTCAGACATAAAATATAAATAATAACTAGATTAACAATTCCTAAAGAAATTGTAGGTGTGGTTGCTTCCCAGTGGTATCAATTGCTGGAAATGCTATAGAAAAATGGGTAATATGGGATAGTCGGAGGTGGTAAATAAAAGGTGGAAATGGTATGAAGTGGTAATGTGGTATAAAGGGATCTAATAAAGGTGAAAGTGTTAAAATATGGTGATGTATTTTGTGGTAAGTAGTCTAAAGAACCTGGAAGTGATATAAAGAAGTCATGAATTGAGATGAAAGCATGATAGTATTGTTAGGTCATAACAGTGTTGTAGATGAAGGCATTGTGATGTCATAAGCAGTGTAATATGTTAGCATCCACATTCTATTGCATCGGTTTTCAAATGTGCCCATGACTCCCATTCATTTTTTTGGCGATAAAAGTGCAATTATCTGAAAAAGTGTATAAGGTATAAAGTAATAGCTAGCTGGAGGGTGTATAAAGGTATAATATGAGGAATGAATGGTGTAGGAGATAGGTTCTCAAAAAGTGGCAATAATAAGCAGTACGGAGAGTAACACGGAGGTTTCACAACCACACCTAATAATAAAGCTGATTGGATATTATTCTACATTCAAAGTATCAAAACGATGTATGCTTACTGTAATATTTTGGCCAGCTTGAATGAAAAGGGTATATTTGTATTTGTTGTAACCATGAATTGGGTTACATTACTTGTCTTTGTTTGGGCTTGGGTTTCCTTTGTATTTTTTTAGACTACCGTATTTTAACTCTGTAGAGAGTGTCGCTTCAGATCGCTTTATCAGAAAACCGAACACACAGCAAAAATGTTCCTGACAAGTGTAATTTCAGTTGAACAAACATTGCCGTGACCGCGATAGGGCCATCGAGCACGCGCAGGCACCGTGAACGTCGGGTGCAGCGCAGTCACGTGATTCGTCAGCTGACTTGCTCACAAGATCTGCGCGTTACTTACATGCGGTTTGTTTGCAAGCTCTGTTTGTGTTTGGATAACTGTTATGTAAATGCATTATTGGAAGTCTTTCTTTCGGTCTGGTCGACACGTAGTGCTTTCAAATGCGTTGAGTGCCTTCAGATGATACAGATTGTTGTCATTTTGATAGAAGCCGGGCGAGTGCAGGCTTATCTTTTGTGCTTATTGACAATAACAGTAAGGTTTGCAGCGCCGTGTAGAACTGTGGGATTCCGCAAGATAACAACTGAACGAACAGGAACTCTGGACAGTGTGGAAATAACTTTTAGTGTGTCGAAATGCATGCAATTTCGTGAGTTACACAGTTGCATGTTAACTGAACAAGCAATCCGCCGAGGGACATTTACTGTGCCGAGAACGCCGTTGCGTTAGCCAGCTCGCTCGCTATCGAGATAGGTACGTTACCAGCAAGCTACGCAAAGTTTGCAAACTTCTGTATGCATTAGCAGTTAGCACTGTGAACTTGCGCGGAGACGGGAACAAATCGTCAGGTTCATCTACGGAACATAATTTTGAGGGGAAAACTAATCGGCAGGCGTGCAGATTTACCAAGTTACTGAGTCACATAAGTTAGCCGGGACTAATAATAACTTATAAATAGACATGAAGCCGGTAGCTGTCGGACTGGCTACGTTTTTCTTTTTGTACGTCGGATGTGCTTTGCTTTCGTCCCATGTCGGAGCGGCGTATCCACTTGAAGACGGAGAGCGATCAGAGGCCCACGTCAAGTTTGTGGACGCGGTGAAGAAACTGCAGGTTGGCTATGGATGGCGAAACGTGAGCTGCTCATTGTGCAAAGCCTTGTTCATCATCGTTGATGTGGCTCTTGTGGTAAGAAACTCTTCAGCGTGTTCACATTCTTTCTAGTCGTGCATTCGAATTTAATTCGAATGCAAGATTAAGTACATTTTTTATTTACATATTTAAAATAAATGACCAGTTTCTGAAGATATTTTCTACTGTGGATGGAAAACTAATTGTATCAATTGCACACATGATTGAATATAATTACATGTATACCTATACGTCTTTAAGTTCTAAAAGATGGAGAGCAAAACTAGAACAAAAGTGTAAGCAATCAGGAACTGAAGACTTTGCACCCCCCCCCCCAAGGGAGAATGTGTCAATACCAGAGTTTTATTGGGAGGAAGAAGTATCCAATACTGAGAGCAGTTTGCTTCCTTAAACACCAGGATAGTGCATCTTTCACTAAGCCTGAAAGACAGTTGCAAGAGGTAGGCTAATTTCTGTTTTAACTACGATAAATCGAATAAGAGGACTTAACTCAACCCTAGCCGCATTGCGGCGGATACCAATTGCTTTGCAGATTCTATTTTCAAGGCATTGCACGGTTTTGCCCTCGAATAGCATACATTTGAACTGCAGGTTCCTTATTTCTCAGGGCAAGCATTTTTTGGCCTTCCTTTGACAGGCTTCTTAAAACAAAGGGAGACCTCACTTTCTCTGTGTAGACCCCTACACTATATAGGCTAATCCTTTTCCAGAGAAAATCATGCCTCCAAAGACTATTTATATTTCAAGTTGGTTATAAAAGCATCCTTTTCAACTTGTTTTAATTGTCAAATTCATTTTTTAAATTTCCCATCATCGATTTATTTTGTTTTGCATGTTTTTTTGTGTACTCTAGGTGTTTGTTGTATGCACACATGGTTGTTTTCAATGCATTCTTCTATTGTCCTTTGTTGGAAAAAAGGCTTTGGAATTCTGTTGGAAAAATCATTCTGTTTCAATAAAGATACTGATATTATTATTACTTCAAAGTTAAACAAGCAAATAACCGTTCCCGCATCCTGATCAGACTTCCTCCCCAACATCTGCTGGGACCCTTAACCCCAGTCCCAAACTTGGACTTGGAACAGAATACCTTTATTTTTCCTAGGGGGAACTTTAGGACTTGGGCTTGGACCTGATCGTTACAAGTTCAGGACAGCATAGGCTTAAGGAGCCTCATCACAGAGGCAGGGAAATAGCTTTGTAACCTGGGCTGCGTTCCGAATGGCCCCCTAATCCTATATGCCTTACGGTGCACTGTTTATGAAAGCCATTTCGTAGGATGTGTTCTAAATTGAGAATTCAGGAACCATCAAAATGACCGATCCCAAAAATAGTTCACTATAAAGTGTATAGGGCCGGGCGCCATTACGAATGCAGCCCTGGGCCGTTTCCGAATCAGCGCACTTCCACACTGTTGAGTAGCCTTGGTGAGTATGTGAATCAGCGCACTTCCACACTGTTGAGTAGCCTTGGTGAGTAGATAGGACGAGAAAGTCATTGAGTAGGCGCAAATTTTTTAAAATTGCAGTATACTTGAAACACCCGGATGACACACTCACTTCTGGGGTTTCGCTGAGTACATTCGGGAGCACACTTCAAGAAGTACACAAACATTTTGGTCGCATAAATATGACGTGAAGCTTCATTTTAAGAAAATGAAGTGCAGCTTCGCTGGCGTTTTCCTTCAAATACAACAAAAACAACACGTGACATGGCAGTGCAAGAGTGGGGCGCAGGGTTGCCAGATCTTATAAGACTGGCCAGCGAAATGGCGACTCAAAACTAGCCCAAAATATATTTTTAACAGAAACCAGTGCATTTTAAATTATTATTTTTTATTTGTTAAAATAAGTGCGTGCTTCGTGACTTAATTTTTACCTGTGATTGCACTTTGAAAGTATCCCAATTTAGCTGTAAAACCGCAGACATGGCAACACTGGTGGGACGTGTTATCACCTGCTTACGACACTTCCACAGTACGGTTGGAAAATTGTATGGCGGATATTTTTAGCAGACTGCTCAACAGTGCACATTAAACAGCACACTTCTGCCAGTGCACTGTTTGCAGTAGATAGGGCTCTGATTCAGACACAGTGCACTGTACGCAGGAGACAGGGCGCAGTAGACGGCTGATTCAGACACACTGCACTGTACGCAGGAGACAGGGCGCAGTAGATAGGGCTCTGATTCAAACACAGTGCACTGTACGCAGGAGACAGGGCGCAGTAGATAGGGCTCTGATTCAGGCACAGTGCACTGTACGCAGGAGACGGCGCAGTAGATAGGGCTCTGATTCGCACACAGTGCACTGTACACAGGAGACAGGGCACAGTAGATAGGGCTCTGATTCAGACACAGTGCACTGTACGCAGGAGACAGGGCGCAGTAGACAGGGCGCAGTAGATAGGGCTCTGATTCGGACACAGTGCACTGTACGCAGGAGACAGGGCGCAGTAGATAGGGCTCTGATTCAGACACAGTGCACTGTACGCAGGAGACGGCGCAGTAGATAGGGCTCTGATTCAGACACAGTGCACTGTACGCAGGAGACAGGGTGCAGTAGATAGGGCTCTGATTCAGACACAGTGCACTGTACGCAGGAGACAGGGCGCAGTAGATAGGGCTCTGATTCAGACACAGTGCACTGTACGCAGGAGACGGGGCACAGTAGATAGGGCTCTGATTCGGACACAGTGCACTGTACGCAGGAGGAGACGGCGCAGTAGATAGGGCTCTGATTCAAACACAGTGCACTGTACGCAGGAGACAGGGCGCAGTAGATAGGGCTCTGATTCGCACACAGTGCACTGTACACAGGAGACAGGGCACAGTAGATAGGGCTCTGATTCAGACACAGTGCACTGTAGGCAGGAGACAGGGCACAGTAGATAGGGCTCTGATTCAGACACAGTGCACTGTACGCAGGAGACAGGGCGCAGTAGATAGGGCTCTGATTCAAACACAGTGCACTGTACGCAGGAGACAGGGCGCAGTAGATAGGGCTCTGATTCAGGCACAGTGCACTGTACGCAGGAGACGGCGCAGTAGATAGGGCTCTGATTCGCACACAGTGCACTGTACACAGGAGACAGGGCACAGTAGATAGGGCTCTGATTCAGACACAGTGCACTGTACGCAGGAGACAGGGCGCAGTAGACAGGGCGCAGTAGATAGGGCTCTGATTCGGACACAGTGCACTGTACGCAGGAGACAGGGCGCAGTAGATAGGGCTCTGATTCAGACACAGTGCACTGTACGCAGGAGACGGCGCAGTAGATAGGGCTCTGATTCAGACACAGTGCACTGTACGCAGGAGACAGGGTGCAGTAGATAGGGCTCTGATTCAGACACAGTGCACTGTACGCAGGAGACAGGGCGCAGTAGATAGGGCTCTGATTCAGACACAGTGCACTGTACGCAGGAGACGGGGCACAGTAGATAGGGCTCTGATTCGGACACAGTGCACTGTACGCAGGAGGAGACGGCGCAGTAGATAGGGCTCTGATTCAAACACAGTGCACTGTACGCAGGAGACAGGGCGCAGTAGATAGGGCTCTGATTCGCACACAGTGCACTGTACACAGGAGACAGGGCACAGTAGATAGGGCTCTGATTCAGACACAGTGCACTGTAGGCAGGAGACAGGGCACAGTAGATAGGGCTCTGATTCAGACACAGTGCACTGTACGCAGGAGACAGGGCGCAGTAGATAGGGCTCTGATTCAGACACAGTGCACTGTACGCAGGAGACAGGGCGCAGTAGATAGGGCTCTGATTCAGACACAGTGCACTGTACGCAGGAGACAGGGCGCAGTAGACAGGGCGCAGTAGATAGGGCTCTGATTCAGACACAGTGCACTGTACGCAGGAGACAGGGCGCAGTAGATAGGGCTCTGATTCAGACACAGTGCACTGTACGCAGGAGACAGGGCGCAGTAGATAGGGCTCTGATTCGGACACAGTACACTGTACACAGGAGACAGGGCGCAGTAGATAGGGCTCTGATTCAGACACAGTGCACTGTACGCAGGAGACAGGGCGCAGTAGATAGGGCTCTGATTCAGACACAGTGCACTGTACGCAGGAGACGGCGCAGTAGATAGGGCTCTGATTCAGACACAGTGCACTGTACGCAGGAGATAGGGCGCAGTAGATAGGGCTCTGATTCGCACACAGTGCACTGTACGCAGGAGACAGGGCGCAGTAGATAGGGCTCTGATTCGGACACAGCCCTGGTCTTTGCTTTTGGTGACCCAGTTTAGGGTGGTAATCGGATCTCAGGACCCAAGTTTGATACAACCTAACGAACCCACCAGTTGAGCAGTAATTAAACTCTTCCTCGACTCTTTATGGGGTTCCTTGCTTCTGGTGTCAGAATTAGGGAGTTTAATCCATTTAGTGAACTGGATTATGGGTAGTTTAACCGTGCTGCTCACGAGGACTGATCTCATTGTTTATATCTGGGGGAGGGAGGGGGGTGATGCGTCGGTGTGGTTTTCACAGGCACACGTTGTCACCATCGCTCATTTTTTCTCACAAACGGAAGGGTGTAGATGTGTGAGATTTAGGCCTCGGGTTGGGAGGTGTTAGTTACAGCGCGCGTGAGAGAGAGAGAGCACACAGACTTTTCACTTTTTGCGCCTGGCCCTTAGAGAGTCTGTATATGCTACTGCCCCACTATGTGTGCGGCAGGCAGGCAGGCAGGCAGGCAGGCAGGCAGACAGACAGACAGACAGACAGACAGACAGACAGACAGACAGACAGACAGACAGACAGACAGACAGACAGACAGACAGACAGGCAGGCAGGCAGGCAGGCAGGCAGACAGACCCAGCTGCATGCGTGTGTACAGACTGACCCTGCTGTGTGTGTGTGTGTGTGTGTGTGTGTGTGTGTGTGTCCTCAGGCCGAGGTGAATGAGGAGCGTGTGGCGTGGGCGGTGGCGGAGGCCTGCGTTAAGCTCCGGCTGGCCGAGGAGCAGGTGTGCCGCCAGATCACCGAGCTTTTCCGCAACGACTTCATCCTGGCCCTGCAGGAGTCCTACCTGTGGCCCACTGAGGCCTGCGGGATCCTTCTGGGGCCCGAATGCGGACACTTCGACATCTACGCCCCCTGGAACGTCACCCTGCCGCGGGTCCCCAAACCTCCCGTCACCCCGCCCTCGCCCCCAAAACCGGGGTCCCCCCGCAGCCGGGTCCTGTTCCTCACCGACGTGCACTGGGACAGCGGGTACTCAGAGGGGAGCAGCGCCGACTGCAAGGAGCCCCTCTGCTGCCGAAACCAGTCCCAGCACCCCGCCTGGTACCACAGGTAAAACCCCCCTAGAACACAATCGCACCTTTTTAGAATGCGCAGTCAAACACCTGAGGACAGTATTACTGCTGCTTTTCTTTTCTACCTGACGGTTAATTAGTCGATTGATGTCACTGTTTGGCCAGAGGTTTCACCCGGTTAAACTCGCCTGTTGTCCCAGGTGTAAATCAGTTCCTGATTAGAATGGGGAAAAAGAGCATGGTTACGTTGGGAATGGCTCAAGTTTATAGTGCACTATTTTGGGGATTGGCTGTTTTGAGGATTTCAGAATTCACAATTGAGAACACTGAGAACTGGGACGTTCTACAAAATGGCTGATTCCTGAAGTGCACGATAAAGCCTGTAGGGAGCCATTCCGAATGCAGCCCTGGGCTGTGTCCGAATCTCAGCCCTATCTACTGTGTCCTGTGTACTAGCATACTAAGTACAGTACATGTACTGCTTGTTACATACTGTTTAGTAACATGCTGCATGCAAAAAATATCGTCCATACTATTTTCAGCGAAAACGAGGAAATGGGTATTTCATCCGGGGATTTAAAGTACACTACATTTAGAGAACATTTCACCTACTTAACAACTTTCTCATCCAGTGTACTCAACTAGCATACTCAATAGTATGGAAGGGTGCTGATTCAGACACAGCCCTCAGCCTGATGTGAGTGTTCCTGTGTTGGAGGGGGTTTAAGGTTATTTACGGTTGTTGGTCTTCCCCACCACTAGGGGTGCCGGTTACTGGGGCACGTACAGTAAGTGCGACCTGCCGCTGCGCACCGTGGAGAACATGCTCCAGAACATTGCGGCGGCAGGGCCCTGGGACTGGGTCTACTGGACGGGGGACATCCCGGCCCACAACGTTTGGGCCCAGACCCGATCCCAGCAGCTGCGGGAGTTGGTCACCATCACCAGGCTGATCCAAAAGTACCTGGGCCCCAATGTGACCGTGTACCCGGCGGTGGGGAACCACGAGAGCACGCCCGTCAACAGCTTCCCCCCGCCCTTCGTCCACGGCAACCACTCCTCCAGCTGGCTGTATGATGCCATGGTGAAGGAGTGGGGCCCCTGGCTGCCGCCACAGGCACTGCAGACTCTCAGGTGAGGGAATGGGGATTTGGCGTGTGTGCGTCACCTGACACTCTGTATCTCTCTATCTGTATTTCTGTGTCTGTGGGGTCCAGGCAGGCCGGTTTCTACACTGTGTGTGTGTGTGTGTGTGTGTGTGTGTGTGTGTGTGTGTGTGTGTAGTGCCTAGTGCCTAGTGCCTAGTGCCTAGTGCCTAGTGCCTAGTGCCTAGTGCCTAGTGCCTAGTGCCTAGTGCCTGCCTCTCTGTATTTCTGTGTCTGTGGGGTCCAGACATGCTGGGTTGTACATGGTGTGTGTGTGGGGGTGGGTGTGGTGCCTGCCTCTCTGTATTTCTGTGTCTGTGGGGTCCAGACATGCTGGGTTGTACATGGTGCAGATTCTGTGTGTGTGGCACCTGACTCTATCTGTATTTCTGTGCCTGTGGGGTCCAGGCGGGCCGGGTTCTACACAGTGCAGATCCAGCCGGGCCTCAGGCTGGTCTCTCTCAACATGAACTTCTGCGCTCGCGAGAACTTCTGGCTGATGGTCAACTCCACCGACCCAGCTGACCAGCTGCAGTGGCTTGTGGGAATCCTGCAGGAGGCCGAGAACAAGGGGGATAAGGTGAGGAGGGGCATGGGATTTATTTACCCCACAGATTTATGCCTGTAGCTTTACTTCCTCCTCCATCTTTCTTCATATTAATAAGGATCCTGATGAGATACAAATTGATTTGAGTGGAAAACGAGTGATTTAAATCAGATCTCTCCTGCTCTTGCTTTCTCTCTATGGGCAGGTTCTCTTAAAGGGTAAGTTCGCTATTTTGGACCTTGGACCCTATTTGCGGTCCGTCTTCCATGAACCTGACCCATGAAGTCCATTTTTTCGCTGATCGGTCCAGTATTGAGTTCGGTACAGATTTCCTGTAGGCTCTCACTGGGCTACAATAGAAGTCAACGGGGCAATTAGAAATGTTATGGAAAAACAACGATAAATGTGCTTTTATAGCTCAGTGTGTATTCTTACGGTCTCAGTATGCTCTCCTGTGAAATGTAGGCTATCGCAAACGCAAACCGAACGTTGAAACAACAGTTCCATTTGAAACAGAACTATTTCTCCGACCGCACTACCTCGCATTGACTTCGGATAACATTACCTGCGCAACTTCAGCCTCTCTCTCTTCTCTTTCTCTCTTATCATCCATCTCTTGTAGTTCCGTGTCCGTGTATTCTGGCTCAAATCTGTAGCGAGTAACGTCAGTCAAAATCGAATTCTTCGTCTTCGTAATCATTATAGTCATCCATCATCCAAGTTTTTTTGTGGAAATTGTAGCCTACGTTGCTGCAGGTAAACAAACGCAGACTGCTCAACTAGATAGTTTCGTAAACGGCCGGCACACCTTCCCGCTCCCCTACCCCCGACACATAGTACTCCGCGGGAGCAGCGAAAACAAGCAACAGAGAAATGCTTACTTCCAAGCCATGCCAAGCACGTAAAAATGTTCGGATTGAGATACATTTCACAGGAGAGCATACTGAGACCGGTAACAATACACCCTGAGCTTCCCGTCTCATTTATTGTACATGAAAGCACATTTATCGAACATTTCTAATTGCCCCGTTGACTTCTATTGTAGCCCAGTGAGAGCCTACAGGAAATCTGTAGCGAACTCAATACTGGACCGATCAGCGAAAAAATGGACTTCATGGGTCAGGTTCATGGAAGACGGACCGCAAATAGGGTCCAAGGTCCAAAATAGCGAACTTACCCTTTAATCTTTTACTCACGCTCTCTCTCTCTAATTAAATGCTTCTCTGTGTGTTTCTCAGGTACACATCATTGGTCATATTCCACCTGGCCTTTGTCTAAAGAGCTGGAGCTGGAACTACTATCATATTATCAACAGGTAAGTAGAGCTGAAACTACCACGTTATGAGCAGGTGAGAAGGAAAGCCCTCAACCTACAGCAGTCAGGTCATGAACTAAACGGGTACTGGATTAGGGAGTAGTGGGTGCTTGGACCGTTGGCTTTTTATTCTTGTCATTTCTTCGCTTTTCTTTACTCTGTAGACCAAGCGGGTATACTACAAAGCCGGAATAAAGAATTAGCTGGATAACTGCACCGGGTAAAACCCGGATCCCTCGCAAATCTGGAACACGGACTGTAGTGATAAGAGCTGTTCCGGGTTTTACTCAGTGCACTTATCCAGCTAACTCCGTAATCCTGCTCCGTAGTATACCCCCCACTGTATCGCCAGCCTCATAGCCACAGAAATCAACATCACGGCGATAGTTTAGGGTGCTGGTTAAATAAACGCAGTCAGACTCAGCCACAGGTGTCGCTGTTTTGACAGGTACGAGAGCACGGTCACGGGGCAGTTTTTTGGACACACCCATGTGGACGAGTTCCAGATGTTCTACGACGAGGAGACCCTGACCCGCCCACTGGGCGTGGCCTTCATCGCTCCCAGTGTGACGACCTACATCAACCTCAACCCAGGTAACCAATTAATGGGGGGGCCACCGGGACTTGTCTTCATTAATGAACTTTCTCTCCTATCAGCTCTAAGAGAAGATGAAGGGGGTACGACTAGAAAAGTTCTCAACTTCTTCTTACCCCTTTTGAACATGATCAGTATTATTTGAGTTTGCTCATATGATGATCATTTTGTTTGTTTGCTTGTATTATTTTTTTATGTTTTATTTTTTATGTTCAATAAACTGATAAACTGAAACTGAATGAAAGCTCTGTGTGTGTGTCAGATACCTCCTCAGTCTCTGTTTGAGACATTTAAAGTCGGAAAATCCGTATTTCCGGATTGGGGAATGTTGTTTGCCAGGTCTGGCACTGTTGCTTATATAACCCCCGTGAATGTACGTGATGTTCTGTTCTCATTGTATTTTTCTCTGGGGGGGAAAGCATTTGCTAAGTGAACGTAATGTAATGATTGAACGGGAAAGGTCCCATGCCAGAGTACGGCGTTCCCAGAATAAAGGAGCTCGTTGTGCCTTCCTGTCCACCAGGATTCCGTGTGTACTACGTGGAAGGGCAGTATCCCGGGAGCTCTCACTTGGTCCTGGACCACGAGACCTACATCCTCAACCTGACGGAGGCCAACTACCGCACCCGTGGCCCGGACCCCAACCCAAAATGGAGCCTGCTGTACCGGGCCAGCGAGGCCTACGGTCTCGGCACCCTGTTCCCCTCCGACTGGGACGGTCTCATCAAGACCTTCCTGCGGGACGACCGGGTGTTCCAGCGCTTCTGGAAGCTCTACCACAAGGGCCACGTATCGGAGCCGTGCAGGGACGCCTGCAAGACCACCACCGTCTGCTTCCTGCGCAGCGGTCGCTACGACGACCCCCGCCAGTGCGCGCACCTGGGCGTGTCCGGCCGGGAGATGGAGCGGGCCGTCAGGGATAAGACGCTGTGCTGAAGGGGGGTCGGCCGGTCGCTAACGGCGATCGAAGACGGGGCCGGGGGTCTCGTGCTCAAAAACGACCGTGTACTCGGCTTGCTTTACGAGTGTCGAGACCCCCTTAATCGCCAAAAATAGGTCTCACATCCATGTCTTGCAAACATATTACCTCACCCCATTATCCACCCCACCTTGCACAGTCTCAATTGGTGAGGCCTCTTGTTGTTCTGCACCAGTGCACACTTGAGGTGTGATTTACTTGTAATCGTGTTACCTCATGGAAAGGCTGTCATTGCTTTCCACATTTGATTCATGCTCAAAAGATCTTTTTTTATTTTTAATTTTTTTTTATTTTTGCCTCCCAAAGATGTTTCACCGCCGCCTTGCCTGATTTTCTCTGTGGAAAAAATACAAGGAGATATTGAGTGTTTGTGGGTGAGGCGAGGCAAGGTATTATTGAAGTACCACGCTGCCTTGTACCAGGTCTCTGCTACAGTCTACCGAATGCTTGTGAATGAGGGAGAATGGGCCCCGTGTCGAAGGCTTTTGAAATTTTGTTTCGGGCTCGTGTATACTTTTTGCGAGGACAACAGCGCTGGGATTATGCCAAGTTTACTGCCCTGTGCGCTTTCTTATCGTACGTGATGAATGCGCTCCCCCGCCCCCCCCCCAACATCGAAGAAAGGAATTTGGCTTACCGCGTTCATCTATAACGCACAGAAATTCTATTCCAAAACGAATGTACCTACATCCTCAGTCATGCCTGCTGTTTGAGCGGCCTCAACCCAGACACGCACGCCTTAACGTTCATTTCCCATTTAAAGTGCTCAGGTTCGCCGACTGTTGGGTTGCATCTCTTAATTTTTAAATCTGCTGCTTTAACTTTAGCTCGATTTGATTGACGCGTTCCAAGAACAGGTGTTGGCGACAAGGTATCTGTCGCTTGTGTGGAGCTGACCATACCCCCATGTAAACCAACGCAGCACTTAGTTTAATCATTTTGAATATTTTCTTAGTTTGAACTTTGAACCCTGCAGTCAAAATGTGGCTCTGGAGACCCCTGAAGTTAAAACTGGTTGTCGCGTGAGGCCGTGCCTAATTAATCTGCATTTCAGGTTTTTTGCAGACAAGTGCTTGCTTGCTCCTGAAATGTAAAGTCTGTGACAACTGTTTTGCGTTTCAATACTCTGAATGAGCTGGAATTAAATCCTCATGTACAGGCTGACCACTGTTTAAAAAAATGGTTTAAAATAAGACCTGCCGCTGCTGGTATTAAGAGCAGGAATTTTCTTACGGCAGTAGTTTAAGTGAGAACGTTTTGTGCAATCCTTGCATTTCAGAACCTGCATTGTTCAAAACAGGCACTTTTTTTCCCCTCCCAAAGTTGTGCATTCTTTCAGTTTTTTTTTTTTCCTGATATGTGAGAAACTCACATGAACAATTTCAGAAAAACCAACCTGGTTAAACTCATTTCGGGTAAGCCTTTTCTTTTATGTTTCTGTAAATTGCATAAGGAAAGAATTTGCTTCTCTAATGTTGCTGCACGTTTTCTTCAATGCTGATCTCAAGGACACTTTAACCAGTTTTTTTTTCTTTTTTTTTTCTTTTTACGTGTGAGAAATTGCAATAAATTGTTATTATTAAATGATGTGATTAAGAGCAATGTTACTAAAAAAATAAAATAAAAATGCCAATTATATACATACTGGTTGTGCTCTGTTCGTTAACAGGAAATCTACAGTGGTGAAGAAAAATAATGAGGCCCACCTCGCATTCACTCTTTAAAAAATAAAAAATAAATAATAAAATAAATAAAAACAAAAAAGATTCTTGGGTAATAAAGTTTTGAAAGAATGCTGTTCTCCATTTAAAATCCTAAAGCAGCTGCGTGATCTCCAGAATACTTCATTCTCTTTTCAAATGTGTGTGTTCAGTCTTAATTTATGAGATAATATTCGTGGGCCCTACTACTCGTAGCTGGCTGAGTTAGCTGGATAACTGCGTTGAATAAAACCTGGAACTAGTTTATATGTTCCATATTCGGGGGTTTCCGGATTTTACTCGGCACAGTTGTCCAGCTGTGCTATTCACGTAGAAGGAATGAGGCCCTGTTGAGCATAGCTTGAATATCCAGTAACACAAAACATATGACCTAAGCAATAGAAAATGAAACTTCTATGTGAATGCTTGGACATGCGTCCTTTCACAAGCTCCTGTCTTTGTAGAGCTGTGGTATACTGGGGCTGGGCAGTGCTTTTGAGTTGTGCCTTGACACGCAAGGCGGAAGTTGCAGTAGGAGACAAGATTGAGACTGTTTCTGCATTACAGAAATCGATACATTTTTGGTGTATATAGTGGACTCCAATATAGATCACAATTTACGTTTTGAGCAATGCAAATTGCGTATATTACTGAAATGCATGACATTACTAGGTTTTATGTGATCTATGTTGCACGGTCCCTGAAGGTGAAGTGTAATGAGACTTGACCTGTGCATTTAACTTGTAGAAGGGTACGGTAATTTTTTTAATTTTTTAAATGGCCTATATAACATACTCTTTAAATTAATCACTTCTGCCACAGAATAGTTATAGTATAGTTATATAGGCTAGTTCGTACTTATCTAGTAGCCGATTGAAAGGCTGAAATGTACCACGAGCTATTTTGTAACCATTCCCGGTTCCTTTGTCTCCTCTCATCGAGCTTGTGAGCCCAGACTAAAACTCTGATTTTTCTTTTCACTGAATCCTCGCCAGTTTCTTATTTTAGAATAGTGGGAGTGGGCCGGCCGGTCTTTTCCTATTTTGGAGAAGGGGTCCCTGTTCACCCAAATTCCCACTCCCGTTGTCGGCGACGCGGAATGACGCGAATGCGGTGACGTGGGATTGGGAACAGACTGCGCTCCAGGAGGAAAATATTCCATGTTGTCCTGTGTTAGTAGTTGGAGGTGGATAGACGAGGAGAAGATACGACAAAAAGCGTAAGTGATTTTTTTTTTCATTTACGATTATCAGCCAGCGTGAAAACAAATGTCTGTCGGTCAGAGGCAGGTGGAAAAAAACGTTTACATGGATTGCGTTAAAGAGCCTGGAGATTTACTGGGATAAAGATGGATGCATAGCTCGCTGGCTAACGTTAGCTAGCCTAGCTTCGCTGGCTATAATTTATGTTCCGTGATTGTATAAATATACACACAAGACTGATTTGTACATAACGGCTGCACTGATAATTAAATGTTAATTTAGAATTACGCTATTTACAAATGCATTGCCTCGCGATACATTCAAAAGATCCAAATATTTGCGATTGTAGCAGGTGGGAGCGTAGCCCGCTGCGCTGGCCATAGCCTATGTATGTACGTAGTAGGGAAATGTAACGTTATGCGGTCTGTTGTGGGGTCAGTGGGCCCAGCCTTGCCATATCCATATTTTCTCCAGGCCTTAATGTTTACATTTTAACGAGTGCATCACTGTAGCTAATAACTAATTTCTACCGTGTGGATATAAACCGCTAAGTAGCACCCTGCAAGTATTAGATCACTTACTACTGCTTGCGGGAAAATTAACCATAAACAAACAAGCCTGCCAGCAACACCGGTGCTATTCAACACGAACACTGTGAACATTTGGCATTTAAGACCAAGCTGTGCTTTGGAGAAACAAAAAACAGATTTACCTGCAAATGGTTGAGGCAACTATTGTAGCCTATAGCTAGCATACTGTTTTTGTTAGGGACCGTTGGCGCATACAACGTAAATCATGTTTTGGCTGTAAATGTTGATATTAATTGTAATGCTTTGCCCAGCACGCTGCTTGGCTCTTTGGGTTTGATGTCGCTCGTTTTCTTGTTAATTTGTTCGTTTATATTGGACGACCACTTGTTCTGATGTTAGCTTCTATCGTTTGTATTGTATGTGAAACTATTGGTTAAATTACATTTAAAACATTAAAATGACAAAATGATGTCGTAGTTAGGACAAGGTTGAAAGCGTAGCCTATGAGTAGAATAGCTAAGTTATATTTTATGCAAATCGTCAAAATAAATATTAGGCTATATTTTGCATTTTATTGCTTATAATTTGTGTTGATATTGTGCTGTTGTACCACTTATATATGCACTGTAGGCCTATCACCGTTAGGTAATTGTCCAATTGTCCAAGGAAAATATTCACATAAAAATGGGACTAAACATTAATTGACTAGCCTAGATAAAGCCCGTTTTCTTGAAAACGGAATGAATGTGATCTTAAACGGGGGGCGGGGTGGGGCTGCTGCATTTTATTTCTTACCTGTGATGCGCCTGTCGCCACTCCTCTTAGCTCCAGGTTAAACGGTAAGGTGTCCACCACTTAAACCGAAAAGCCTCATAGGGATTATGGGGGATTTTCGCAAAACTGCGCGTAGCCTTAATGGGTTAAGTTTTGTGGTTTCCGTTTAGAAAAAAAAAAGTGCTTGCGGTCTTTGTAGAGGATCCGGTTAGACTGAATAGGGGATTCATGTCAATATGATCCCTGTTCCCTGCCCCCTGTCCACTCAGAACCCTGTTTACTTATATGCCCTCTCCCCTCACTTTGCAAGCAGTGTGCGAAATAAATCCTGCAAAACTCTTCCCAAACTAGCGAGGAAGTAGTTTGTAATTATGTCCCGCTCTTGGACCATAGACATGCATATACGCTGTCTTGTACTACAAGTTGTAGTTTACTCACTGAAATTTTCGGCTGAGTGTGCTCCTGAATCCCCTCAACAAAACCCCGGAAATAAGGGTTTCCTCTATTTGTGAGAAAAAGTCGCACACTCAAAAGCTTTTTGACGAAGTTGACTCAAATATGCGCCCTCAAAGGGGTGAAGCGGGATCATATTTGGTCATGGCCCCTGTGTGGTGGATTAACTCTGTAATCAACTGCTTTAATTGATCAACTAAGTGGTGAATAACAGTGAACCTGTAGACCCCAAGTTTCTCCAAGGGTTAGGAGTGAAGACCAACGTCATCTCTAGATCAACATGGTGTCTCTCTCTCTCGTCGTCTGTCAGAGTTGGCCGAGCCCTCTCCCTCCGGCCTCTCTTCCTGTCCTCCAGCTCTGTGCCATGTCATTGGAGGAGACGACGTCAGACCTGGCCAATCACAACGCCGCGTGTGTGACGACCTCCTCGCTGACCTTTGACCTCCGCTCCACGCACGGCGCCCTGATCGAGGCCGAGCTGAGCAGCAAGGGCAAGGCCAAGGGCAACACCTCTTCCTCATCCTCCTCTTCCTCCTCGCCGAAGAACCGCCGTGCCCACTCGTCCCTTGTGAACGGCACCATGGTGGGTGTGGAAGAGGGCGGGGCCAACCTGCAGCGGTACCAGGAGAACCTGGCGGCTCGCCGAGGGAGCCTGGTGAGTCCTGTCATCTTCCGCGGAACACTCACCTGTTTCACATAGAATTACGTTCTGTGTTTGTGGTGACTCTTAGCTCACTGATAACTCCATATTGTCTCTGGTCTTTGCCCAATATGTACCGTATGGACTGTGTTATAATAACAGATAAATAAAATGTTTGTGCTGTTGTAATATAATGGTTGGGGAAATTGACTCAGAGGTTGCAGGTTTGATTAGCAGTTTGGGGCACTGCCATTTTACCCTAGAGCAAAGGTACTAAACCTGAATTGCTTCAGTAAATACCCAGCTGTGTGAATGAATTGTACTTAAAGAAATGTAAGGTGTGCAGTTTTCTGATAATTGCCTAAATATGGTGTATAAATGTAGGAACTTGGCGTTGGCGGAGGTAGTGGGAACACTAAATGGGTCAAAGAGGGTCAGAACCAGCTCCGCAAGGTGGCAGAGAAACACCAAGACCACAACCGCAACCGGTACCAGAACCAGGGCCCGGAGTCAGACCCCAACCCCAACCGTAAGGAGGACTCAGCCGGGGAGAAGGAGGAGCTGAAGGAGAAGGAGGAGAAGAGCTTGAGGGACCTGTGCTCCGAGCTGGAGGCCAAGAACGCCGCCAACGAGCCGCTGCTTATCGACACGCTGGCCCCGTCGCTGGGGCAACGGGAGGAGAAGGACGGAGAGGAGGAGGAGGAAGAGGAGGCGGAGGGCGGAGAGCGGGAGGAGGGAGAGGAGACGGCTGTAAGCCCCGGCGAAGGCGAGAAGGATCCGGACGACTCGTCCTCAGACACCCAGAGCCACAGCGAGTCTCGTAAGGAGGGTCCCTGCCTTCTTTTCCAGGGCCAAACCGAGAGCCCCAGTGAAGAGGACGCTGGCTGGACCTCGCTGTCCCAGGCCAGCACTGCCACCAGCACCCCCGTTGGGGACGCAGGTGTGTAATTTGGGGGGGGAGCCCTTACGGTCGTCATATCGTCAGTACTGCGCAGTTGGCATGTGGTTTACACACTCTGCTGCTTTCAAGTACACTCATGCTCAGATTTGTCTCTCGTGTGATGCCACATTTTAAGCAACAAAATAAGGGATGAGATGGTAAGCTGAAGAAACACAGGCCCAAGTTACTTGTTGGAAAACTGCACTGCTGTGGGGCGTGGCTTGCTTAGTTTCTATGAGATATTGATGTGAAGGTTTGATTGTACCTGTGTTATGTTGATGTAAATAATTTGGTAGGCAGACAGATTGTTATTGTTTTTTTTACAGATGTGTCCCACTTTGTGTTTGAGTTTCATGTTGAAAACATTTTCAATCAAGATCAGTTATGCTGTAGTTAAGTATTTACATGAGGCAAAATTCACATTGGCCAAAACTTTATGCTGCTTAGACTGACCAATAGGAGTACTCATGGCAGAGTCACATTCAATGGCACATTCAATCATCATTTGTAGTTTTTTTAATTATTATTATAGATTTTATTTCCATGCATCTTTCAAGAAACTCATATTGTGCATATTGAAAGTCTGACAAAGCACAACTTTCTCATAACGTCGGAGCTATCCCTAGCAATGAACACAGAATATAGTACACACACTCAACTATACATTCTGAACTATAAAATGGCAACAAAAAAATAACCCACCTGGGTAATGCACGGCAGCCATTTTGCACCAGTAAGCTCACCACACATCAGCTGAGGTGGAGAGGGAGAGAACAATTTTTTAGCCAATTAAACTGGGAGATGATTAGGTGGCAGGTTGAGAGAGCCAAGTTGGGAATGTAGCCAGGACACCAGGGAAACCCCTACTCTTTACGATAAGTGTCGGATAAGTGTCGGTTTAACGTCTCGTCCCAAAGACGGCACCTCCTACAGAAGTGTCCCCATCACTGCACTGGGGCGTTGGGATTTATTTTACCAGAGGGAAGATTGCCCCCTACTGGCCCACCAACACCACTTCTAGCAGCAACTTTATTTTTTTCCAGAAGGTACTGACCAAGCCCACATCTGTTTGGTTCAGCCATTTGGCAGGAGCAGAGTGCATGGTGGTATGGCTGAAAAAAGTTTATTTTCTCTTACTTAAAGAAGTTATTTTATTTCTTCACAAATTAATATTGGTGAGTTTGGCAGTCACCAATAAATAACTTGCTGTGTTTGTAAAGAAACAAACTAACACACACATGGCTCAAAGTTAAGGACAGAATGTTTGAATCCGGACCTTAGCCTTTACTTAGGTTAGTTTGCGGATAAACTTGCTGTATGATTGAACCTATTCAATAGTACGGCACAGTTACAGTATTGCCCGTGGTAACGGAATTTCTGTGATTGGGTGCCTGTGACGTCATACGGCTGTAACCGGAGGGAACGAATGTGTGTAATTGGCTGAGTCATTGCCCCGCCCACAACTGGGAACCCTTTTGGGTCCCACCCCCAATCTGCCTGAGTCACTTCCTGTATTCAGGGGCAGGTTGGAGAAGGACAGGAAGGCCGAGGGGAGATCTCGTGTTAAGCACAGTGCAGTCATTTTACAAAGCCAGTAAATGTCATTTTATTTTAGCATCTCTCCTTCTCTCTCCCCCATCTTCACTCCTCTCTGTCTCCTCTCCCTCTCTCCCTCTCCTCACCTTCTCTCTCTCCTTCCCTCCCTCTTTCCACCTTCTCTCTCTCCTTCCCTTTCCCCCTCCTTCCCATCCTCTCCCCCTCTATACCCCTCCCTCTCTCTCTCTCTCCATTAGAGTCGTACTGGGACCGCAGTGCCTTTGAAACGGACTCGGACCTGCCGGCGGGGTGGATGCGGGTTCGAGACACCTCAGGCACCTACTATTGGCACATCCCAACGGGAACCACCCAATGGGAGCCCCCCTCACCCCTGGAAGAGGGAGGGGCCCCCAGGGACCCCTCCAACATGTCCCCTGGCCTCACCCCCACTGAGGAGCCAGAGGTGTGTGTGTGTGTGTGTGTGTGTGTGTGTGTGCATCACTCCCAATAAAGAGCCAGAGGTGTGTGTGTATGCATGTGCGTGTGTGTGTGCATCACTCCCGATAAAGAGCCAGAGGTGTGTGTGTGTGTGTGCGTGTGCGTGTGTGTGTGTGTGCGTGTCCGTGTGCGTGTGTGCATCACTCCCGATAAAGAGCCAGAGGTGTGTGTGTGTGTGTGTGCGTGCGTGCGTGTGTGTGTGTGCGTGTGTGTGTGCATCACTCCCGATAAAGAGCCAGAGGTGTGTTTGTGTGCGTGCGTGTGCATGT
>CM056389.1:13098196-13138196 GCA_029718625.1 Synaphobranchus kaupii
GTATGCAGGTGTGTTTACAGGCTAAAGTTAGTTGTAGAGTGTGTGTGTCTGTGTGTGGTCTTTACAGAGTAAAGTTGGTAGTATGTTGATATGCATGCCTATTAATCTTGTGTGTGTGTGTGTGTGTGTGTGTGTGTGTGTGTGTGTGTGTGTGTGTGTGTGTGTGTGTGTGTGTGTGTGTGTGTGTGTGTGTGTGTGTGTGTGTGTGTGTGTGTGTGTGTGTGTGTGTGTGTGTGTGTGTGTGTGTGTGTGTGTTTTACACAGGGTAAGGACATGTTGCTGGTTCTGGAGAATGAGACTCTGAAGCTAATCGACCCGCTGGGTCAGAACCTCCTGCACTCCCAGCCCATCGTCAGCATCAGAGTTTGGGGCGTTGGCCGGGACAACGGCAGGTCGGTCTGCTCCGCGTTTGGGAAGTGGGCGTGGTCAGCAGAGCTGGTGGCCGCTCCACTTCAGTTCAGTAAAAATTACCTTTAATTCATCCTACTGAAAGGAGCCTCGTAGATCTTTACGGGCTTTATAAAAGTTTGTTCATTTAATTTCCATTGATTTGAATGTTGCTGGATATGAAATGGAATATAGAATATAGAATACAGAAATAGAATTGACCTCTGACCCTTGAAGTCGTACACCAACGGTAGATGTGTGTGGCAATGACATTGATGTTGGCGTGATCTCCATGCAATCCAACCATAGAATCAAAGTGAGAGGAAATATATTATATATAATTATATTCCTGTAAAATAATCTGTATATTGGTGTTTGTTGCATCATTTTGTGCTATTTGTACTGACTTGCCATTGTAGGTCTGCTGCCTATGAGCCAATTACAGAGTGTGATGTGGTTTGTCAGTCCTGTTTTAGCACCGAGGAGCCCTTTGTATATTTATAGCAGTGCTCTGAGCTCAGCATGAGTAATTAGCAGTCATAACAGGGGTGTTATATCATCAAACCCCCTGTCTGTGAAGATGACTACTGAATGTACCTCTGCTGCCCTCTAGTGGAAACTCAGGATGTGTTCGGAATGGCTCAGTCATTCACTCCCTCCCTATACAATACTTAGGGAAATCTACATAGAGCACTAGATAGGGATTGACTGGTGAAAGGAGGAGACGATTTCGGACACTACCGTTTCTGAGCAGGTTACTTAGCAACGCGCGACGCTTGCGTGACAGCGGTCACTGGCTTGGTGAGAAAGCATGCAAGAAACGGCAAAAAAGTGTTTTTAATTTTATTTTGAACAAGGGTTTTGTTTGTCTCGTTGTAGGTAGATAGGTAAGTTAGGTAACTAGGTAGCTAGCTAGCTAATTAAGTTGCATTTTCCATTGAACAGTAATAATTGTTAAATTAAAAAAATTGTTAACACTTTTTAATATATTTAATCTCCCGCATTTATTTATATTTCGGTTATAAAGCCGTCTAAACTGATTTAATATAGGCTACAAGATGAAACTTGTATATTTATTTATAAATAATTTAAATTTATATTTACATTTGTAGACCAGCGCAGGCTCAGCCGTCGCCATCTTGACAAAAAAATGTCTCCGGTGATGTAGTGTACATCGTTTGTACCCTACATTTTGTGGTGCATTGTGGGGGATATTGAGTGAACTATTTAGGGTGTCAAATTTGACATTTTGAATTTTGGACGCACCCTACAAAATGGCCGACACCCTAAATAGTGCACTATATAGTGAATAGGGAGCGATTCCGAACGCAGCCCAGATTCATGTAAAAACATTTTTCTACGTTTTTGTGAACACACTGAAGTGTTTGTTTTAGTCAGGGGTATTTTTTAATTTGTGTTTTTTTAACTGTGGAGGGAAAAAAAGTGCATGTGTTCATTTGCTTCTTTTCTCTTTATGAAGTTTGGAAAAGTATCAGTTTGTGAATTAATTTGTTTTGAATTTAATTGGGTTCTTCAGCTGGTTTAATTCCTCTTCTTTTTTTTTCTGCTGAATCTTCCTCTTTTCTTTGCTGTTTTCTTTCTAATGTGCTGCGTTACGGACACAGGGAGAGGTAGTGTACTGTCCTCAATGCCTTTCCCACACCCCTCCCACCCATAGAACCGTCCGTGACTGTTGTGGTTGTCAGGGTAACATCGCCTCCTCCATTCCGGAATGTTCCTCATCCCACATCCCATGGTTTCTCAGAATCCATAAGCCATGAAATCAATATGCGTGCAAATATACTTAAGAGTCCGTACAGCCGGTAGGCAATCGTTAATTTTTTTGAGAGCTTCAGTGCAGTACCCAAGCACTACTCAAGCACTACTGAAGCCCTTGTTGGCTTCTTAATGCTCGACATGAATATTTCTAAATCTCAGTTTTTGTTTTTGTCACGTCTGTCTCACTGTACTGTTTTAATGCACCTGGAGAGCTTAGAATGTTCTTGGGGCCAGTAGTATTAGTTAGTTGAGCACGTGCCGCCTCTTTGACTTCTTGACCCTTTATAACACTGAAGAACCATTTATAGTTTTAGAGTTTTCTGTTCTTGTTTGTTTTCTTTCATGTTGTAACATTCGCAAAAAAATAACACCTCCTCATAGTTTTGAATGGTAACAGAAATCGTTTCTATTTGCACAAGTCTGTTTCCACTCTGCCAAACTCCCATTACAACCATGGCTGCCTGACCATCATCATCATCATCTTCACTAACATGGCTGCCACCGTGTGTAGCCGCATGGTGATTGGTTCCTGTTCTGACCGGACCCGTTGTCGTTTGTCTCCAGGGACTTTGCTTACGTGGCACGGGACAAGCCCACTCAGGTGCTCAAGTGTCACGTGTTCCGGTGCGACACGCCCGCCAAGAACATCGCCACCAGCATGCACGACATCTGCTCCAAGGTAAGCTTACCTCCTCGTAAAAAGACCACCATAAATTCATATGTCATCTGGATCATTTGTGTGTGTCTCACACTCAGTAATTTAAATTTAATAGTCCTACATCTACCTGTGACGTCTCCAAGCTAGCTAGGCTACCGTAGCCTACGTTAGCTGCGCTGGCATGTGGAATGGATGAATGGTGGAATGGGTTGATGTATTTTCGCTCCTCAGCTACTGTTGGACAATTACTTTTAATTTAATTAGTTTTTGTTCGCTGCTATTAAAAGAGACCGACTGCGGCAGCTAATGACATTTTTTTTATGGTAAAAAATTACTGTATAAATATTCATGTCATTCTAACGTCTCAGGCACCCCCCCAGTTTGAGAACCATTGGAGTTGGCTATAGGCTGAAGGGAAAAGTATATAGCAGACGCCTGACACGCAGGAATGTAGCTTCAAATGTTTACGTAGGCCTTGTTTTTGTTCAATGCAGTTGGCTGCAGCTATTTGAATGCTTGAAATTGTTCTTTTTTATTTAAAGATTGATTTATTTTTTGTAATGTTATTCGTCTGCTAAATGACTGTAATCTTCAATACATTGCAGTTTTGCACAGTGAAATGTTCTTAAAATACGTGAGTTTGTAAATCTTGTCCTCATATACCGAATATTAAAGAAACAGCACAGTAGCAAAAACACCCCATTTCAGAATTGGTCTAATTGTTACCATCCTAGACTATTGCATTGCTCCTAAAATATTTTTAATGAAATTATATTAAAAACAACAACTATACCGTGATATTTGTTGTAACCGTCCAAAATTGTATTTATTTTGTGATATGAATTTTAGGCTTAGAATTCGCTCGCCGAGGAGTGTTTTCCTGCTAAAACAATTGATTTGTAGTTAAATATATAATTATTTTATGATTTACAGCAGTGCACAATTTTTGGATAGATTTGGAGACACTAAGGGACAAGAGGGTACACACACTGCCTACATTTAGCATCATAGATCTTTAGTAGTTCTGCATGTTGCCCTGAGATTTTTCACATGTGTTATGATCCAGGAAATGTATATTTTTTCCTAGTTTTATGTAGCTCTTGGTATATCATTGCAAACTAAAGAAAAATAATTTTTTTGGTTTTCCACGATATATTTGCATTTGTGGCACTTTACTTTGACCTACAGTGTGAAAATAAATGAATCTAAGTCAATATTGTGAATGGTACAACTGTCTGGTTTCATTTAAGCCATTTACCAAGTTTATGTGATGGTTATATCTGGAGTTATAAAGCCTTATAAAGAGCACCCCCTAAATAGGTGAGAATTGACCAAAATTAGCATCTGTGTGAAGGGGTTCATGATTTATCTCTGAACTCTGTTTTTAATGATTTATCTCTGAACTCTGTTTTTAATGATTTATCTCTGAACTCTGTTTTTAACGATTTATCTCTGAACTCTGTTTTTAACGATTTATCTCTCTGAACTCTCATCTCTGTTATCAGATCATGGCTAAGAGGAAGTCCTCCAGGTCTTGTCTGAACAGACTCAACATAGACCCCTCCAAACTGGTGGATATTCCTTTCCAGGGTAAATACACCCCCTGCACACCCACAATTTCACAGGATTAGGAAAATGCTCTCTGTTAAATTCAGGCTTGCTGTTGTTATCATTTACATTTCTCTTTCATTCATTCTCTCTCTCTCTCTCTCTCTCTCTCCCCCTCTCCCCCTCTCTCCCTCTCTCCCTCCCTCCCTCCCCAGAATTCCCTGCACCAAAGAATGAGCTGTTCCAGCGCTTCCAGGTGTGTTACCTTGGTAACGTGCCAGTGGCCAAACCTGTAGGTAAGGAACGCTTTGGTAAGGAATGCTCTTTTTCTCTTCTTCTACCTGTTAGCATAGCATGATAGCATAATAACCTTACTCTAATCCTATGCCTGTTAGCGTAGCATGATAGCATAATAACCGTACTCTAATCCTATGCCTGTTAGCGTAGCATGATAGCATAATAACCTTACTCTAATCCTATGCCTGTTAGCGTAGCATGATAGCATAATAACCATACTCTAATCCTATGCCTTTTAGCGTAGCATGATAGCATAATAAACTTACTCTACTCCTATGCCTGTTAGCGTAGCATGATAGCATAATAACCTTACTCTAATCCTATGCCTGTTAGCGTAGCATGATAGCATAATAACCTTACTCTAATCCTATACCTGTTAGCGTAGCATGATAGCATAATAACCGTACTCTAATCCTATGCCTGTTAGCGTAGCATGATAGCATAATAACCGTCAACCTGACTAATCCTCTACCTGTTAGCATAGCATTACAACCTACCCCAGCCAGTCGCGTGCTGATGATGTCATCGCCTGTGTCCCTCCCCCAGGTGTGGACACGATCAACGTCGCCTTGGAGACGGCGCTGAAGACTAAAGAGAAGCAGGATTGGACGCCGGTTACCGTGGACGTGGCGTCGGCCACCCTGACCATCCGCTCCACGCAGGTGAGGGGGTCACCTGGCCCGCCCTGCTCACCTGTGCGCGTGAGATGCCACAGAGACACAGGACGATGTTCAGCACCTGTGCGCGTGAGACGCCACAGAGACACAGGACGATGTTCAGCGTTATTTCACTTCCTATAGAGTTTATGTGAATCCAGTGGGGTTCCAGTGTTCTCGAAGAGTACAGTGTTGATTTAACACCGAACATTTTACTGTGAAGTCCCAAACAAGTCTCCTCCGACCTCTGACCTCTGTCATGTGACAGGACAAGATGCTTCTTATCCACATACTGATTACAGCTTTGTGATGTGAAATAACAAATTAATAGTAACTATTTATATAGAGCCTTTCATATATGACTGTAAAGGCCCGTCCACACCAAGAACTGTAACTGTAACGATAACTATAACATTAACGATGTGAGCATCCACACTGATGAAGGATAGCGTTCTGTAAACAGCGGCACCAAGCACACGCTGTGCTGAGCTCTCCCGCTGTGTCGGCAGCTTGTCAATTCTGATGGATTTTGATTGGCTGTCAGTGTTTCTATCGTTCATCAAATCGCTCTCAAAGTGATCCCAACGATATCGTTCGTCACTGTCGTTGTCGTTATGGTTGTGGTGTGGACTCCACTTGAGTTAGAATGATTTTCAAAACAATATATTTATAGTTATGGTTATAGTTATAGTTAGGCAGAATTAAAACAGGGATGTGTCGTATATAAAGGATTACTGCACCTCTTCTGGAAGGAGTTGGTGAGATTATTATTTATTAATCTAAATCTCTAATTATTAATGTAGGATGGAGACCCTCCCTGAACAATAAAATTAATAAAACCCCTGAATGGTGAAAAAAGGACAAAATAAACGCATTTCCTTCCGAGTGTCAGTTTGAAGGCTCTCTGCTCCAGCGCCAGTGACGTGTTTTGCGTTCTCTCCGGTGCAGGCGGAGGAAGTGATGTCAGAGTGCCGCGTGCGTTTCCTGTCCTTCATGGGCGTGGGGAAGGACGTGCACACCTTCGCCTTCATCATGGCGGAGGGTCCCGGCGACTTCATCTGTCACATGTTCTGGTGCGACCCCAACGCCGCCAGCCTGTCTGAAGCGGTGCAGGCAGCGTGTATGGTGAGTACCGCCATTATGTGGCGCGGCTGGGGTCACGGAGGGGTCAGGCTGGGTCACGGAGGGGTGGGGGCGGAGTTTGACTGGGCGACATGAGGATGGGAAGGGGTACGAATTCGCATCCTTCCGTACTATACAGTATACTTGTTGAGTAGACTTGACAATAAAGTAGTTAAAGGGATAGTTTGGAATATTGGACATAATGTCTCAATTACGACTTACCCATGATGTAGTTGATTGATGGAAACCATTTTCAGCTGATTCCATGCTGTCCCTTCTTTTGGACATACACACGTTGCTAATGCTAGCGCAACTCTATGGCAACCGGTAGCATCCACTACCAAACGCACTTAAACACTCCACAGTGCACCCAAAGCAAATGAAATACGACGACAGTCTATCGGGGTTATTTTGAGTGTTTATACCATAATTTTTGAAGTCAAACTATCGACTACAACAACAAAGAAGAGCAACAAGTTGCAATGGCCATGTTTGCTCCGCCGCCGTACTTCCACAGAGAATATAGGTCAGCACAAAGTAAAGGATTCAACGATAGTTTGACTTAAAAAATTATCGTATAAACACTCAAAATAACCCAGATAGACTGTCGTCGTATTTTATGTGGTTTGGGTGCACTGTGGAGTGTTTAAGTGCGTTTGGTAGTGGATGCTACCGGTTGCCATAGAGTTGCGCTAGCATTAGCAACGTGTGTATGTCCAAAAGAAGGGACAGCATGGAATTATCTGAAAATGATTTCCATCAAACAACGTACATCATGGGTCAGTCGTAATTGAGACATTATGTCCAAAATTCCGAACTATCCCTTTAAGTCGGTCACGTTAATCCCATTAATTTATTCGATATGAAAACAAATGCCTCAGTTAGTTAAAATACGGGGGTGAATCTAAATGCACACTGTCCTAAATATGTTATATCTCAATCGGTAGCCTACTCATGAATTATACCGTTAGCTAGGCTAAGTAATGGTGCTAAGTACAAGAGCACAACGAGGTCTGTGGATGCATCTCACGTTAACATCACTGGTAGCCAATTAATAAAAAAAATTTAAAAATGTATTTCCCTTAATATTTCCCTTCTCTCCTGCCCCCAGCTGCGGTATCAGAAGTGCCTGGACGCTCGCCCCCCCAGCACGGGGTCCTGCCTCCCCGGGCCCCCGGCGGACTCAGTGGCACGCCGCGTGGGCTCCAGCGTGAAGAAGGGGGTGCAGAGCCTGCTGGGGACCTTCAAATGGGCTGGGTCCCAGACGCCATAAAGGGGATGAGCCTGGCCCCTCCCAAACCCCACCCCCACCCCCAATACCCTACACAGCAGGCCCCGCCTCCTCTGTCCCTCGCAGCCCCCTGCCCCAATCCGGCTCCTCCCCCAATCAGACTCCGCCCCCCAACTCCTCATCCAAAATGTTCAAACGGGCAGGGTCCCGGACGCCCTAAAGGAGAGGGGAAGGACCCCAGCGCCACTGGCCCCTGCCTCTTCTGTCACTCACAGTGCTCCGCTCTGGCCCCTCCCTCTCCCCGCTGGGTGCATAGATTTGGGTCTTCTGGTTTTGGGTGTCAGAACGGGACTCCTGTGGAATGGTTTCACTGTTTATACCCCCACTCATACCCAGAGAGTCGGGTAATCCTTTGGTCTGTGTTGACTGTGGAGTCGTCTTCAGTAGAAAAGTCTCAGGGTGTCTATCAACTGGGAACACCTTACTTTTTCATCCTCCTTGTTCTTCGCTGGAGTTGACTTGATGGATTCGTAGTGGCTTGTACCCCGTTACTGCCACCTGTTGGAGGAGTGGAGGAGGGGGTGAAGTCTGGCTGGATGCTGTTATGAATATGAAATCTTGCCAAACCCCGTTGGATGTAGAAATGTGAATGCTCTCCTTTCTAATGTGTGTTTACACCGTTGCACCGTCGTCAGGCCTCTTCAATGTTTAATCTTTGACCAACTGGAGCAACTTGATAATGGTGGATCAGTGTAGCTTTTATTTCATGTAGATATCCAACATTTTTTTCATAGGTTTTTTTTTTTTTTTTTTTAATAAAATGAAAAGATGAGTAAATTATCGATATATTGTAGTCTTCCAAGAGAAGGGCAGGTTTTGGGTGGACTTGGGTCAGTAATCATGGGTGGAGCTTCAGTGAACTGCCTGATCACTGCCTGAACCAATCAAAAGGTTTTGCTCTCCACAGTAGAACACAGTTGTAGCATATGGTAGCCCCGCCCATTTTTGGTGTCACTTCTTCCATCCCAATGATGGGGGCGTGGTCTGTACTGTACCGTCTTGTGTGGTCCTTTCTCGTGAAGCGGTCACGTCTGCACGTCGCTCTGCGTAAGAGCGTCTGCCAAGTGGCCGTGATATCAATGTAATGCATGAAACAAGCAAGGCGCTGTTTTTGCATGCAATAATATGACCTTACTGCGTGCGTGCGTATATGTGTGTGTGTGTGTGTGTGTGTGCGTGCATGCGCGGGGCGTAGGTGTGTGTGGTGAAGAGAAGATTTTTCAGCAGCTTGTGTGTTCCTGTCATTTAGGGAGGGGTGGGGACTGGCTATGGATAAACCAGCGTATATACGGTCACATACGTGGGTTCTTAGCTCTGTTCCATGATCATCTCATTCGTGGTGTCCTGTTCCATCACAGACCAGTGTGATATTAAGAATGGGGCTTTGACCACAGCTACTCTTGAAAGTGTGTTGCTGTGCCGTTGGTGCCCTTATGGAAATGTAATATGCTGCAGTATATTTTAAATATATTGTGAAAATAATTTTGATATATTTACAATATACTGCAGCATATTCCTTTTCCATAGGGGTGTTGTAAATGTGTTGTATAATTGGGATGGGGATCCACCCCTCCCACTATGTCAGGACCGAATCGGATTGGTCGGAAGAGTGACTGGGGTCAGTTTAAGGTGCTCCATACCTCTGTTCGTGATGCTGCCGTATCGGTCATTTAACTGCAACCTTCCACACTTTTCTCTAAACGGGAAAATGGCGCGTTCCTGTTCGCGCACACATTTCGCCCAGTCCAATGTTGCGTCTCATGTAGAGTTACTGTATGTTCTCATCATACAGCAGTTAATGTTGCTGGTTGGTTCTGCAGTGGTTTATGTTTTGCAATACTGTCCACAGATGCCATTTTGCCTCTCGTTTGGGGTTATGCCATTTCTGTAATTTCTGGTACAGCGGTTGCCAGGTTTGCTTTAAAAGCCATTACGGCTGTAACACTGGACCTGGTCAGAACTGGTCAAGTGTGTCACAGCACAGAGAAATAGTCACTTGGCAACCATCAGAGCTTGTCCAGTGTCCGTACTGCGGTGTGTCAGTGAGAATAGGAAAGGGTCAGTACTGCGGTGTGTCAGTGAGAAAAGGAAAGGGTCAGTACTGTGGTGTGTCAGTGAGAATAGGAAAGGGTCAGTACTGCGGTGTGTCAGTGAGAATAGGAAAGGGTCAGTACTGCGGTGTGTCAGTGAGAAAAGGAAAGGGTCAGTACTGTGGTGTGTCAGTGAGAATAGGAAAGGGTCAGTACTGCGGTGTGTCAGTGAGAATAGGAAAGGGTCAGTACTGCGGTGTGTCAGTGTGTATAAGAAAGGGTTGGTACTGCGGTGTGTCAGTGAGAATAGGAAAGGGTCAGTACTGCGGTGTGTCAGTGTGTATAAGAAAGGGTTGGTACTGCGGTGTGTCAGTGAGAATAGGAAAGGGTCAGTACTGCGGTGTGTCAGTGTGTATAAGAAAGGGTCAGTACTGCGATGTGTCAGTGTGTATAAGAAAGGGTCAGTACTGCGGTGTGTCAGTGTGTATAAGAAAGGGTCAGTACTGCGGTGTGTCAGTGTGTATAAGAAAGGGTCAGTACTGCGGTGTGTCAGTGTGTATAAGAAAGGGTCAGTACTGCGGTGTGTCAGTGTGTATAAGAAAGGGTCAGTACTGCGGTGTGTCAGTGTGTATAAGAAAGGGTCAGTACTGAGGTGTGTCAGTGTGAATAGGAAATGGTCAGTACTGTGATGTGTCAGTGTGAATAGGAAATGGTCAGTACTGCAGAAGGCAGCAGTTGTTAAAGATCTTAGTGATGGTTGAGTGGCAGCACTGGATGAGTATTGGGGAGGGAACGGTCACTGGTTAAAGGCGTGCGTGCGTGCGTGCGTGCGTGCGTGCGTGCGTGCGTGCGTGCGTGCGTGCGTGCGTGCGTGCGTGCGTGCGTGCGTGCGTGCGTGCGTGCGTGCGTGCGTGCGTGCGAGTACTGCAGAGGGTGTTGGGCTTTAAAGGACGCTAGGCTGTATATAAAATCTGTATATTTGTGTGTGTCCAGAGGAGTAAACTGGATTTGTTTTCCTGTAACTTTATGTAATAAAACCACATTCACTGGAATAACCTGAGCTACAGTTTCACTATTAACACTAATCTAACCGTGTGTGTGTGTGTGTGTGCTTCACAATATTAATTAGTTTCTAATGTTGAGGAACTGGATTTTAAGAAGAAGAAACCCTTCCCCTTGTTGGTAGGGATGTAGGTCACTCGATGTGATGCGTGTGACATGTTTATTTCAATGTTTTTCATCTTTTACAGTCTGCCTGAGAACTCCTCTTTAATATCCCAATTCTGAAATCATGGCTGTGATGCAAGAAATTATTTGATTTTTACAGGATTGTTTTGAATTTATTTTTTTAATTATGTAAATTAGATGTGATGTATATACATGTATATTAATGTAAACTGTCACTGTAAAAAAAATAAAATTAAAAAGATACGTACATATGTCCTTTTTTAAAATCATTCTTATATCTATATTTTAGCACACAATAATTACTCTTGTGGTACAACACACTGGCGTAGCCACGGCCACCTAAATTGGGGCTGCGTCCCAATATTCTTCACTCCCCACCTCCTCCACTCCCCCACTCCTCTCCTACCCGGAAGTATGCAAAACTGCCTGAGTGTTTTGAGTACAAGTAGTTGCATGTACAGTATATAATGTACTTGACATTGCGGTTTGCTTCGAGACGTTAATCAATTTGTAACTATTTGTAAGTAATATGTAGCCAAATCAGCAACATTAGATTAAAACACAAAGATCCGTTTCCGGGGCAAGGAGGAGAGGAGGTGGTAGTGGAGGAAAGGAGCATGCATTTTTCGAGTATTGGGATGCACCCTGTGACAAGCAGCTTGGATCAGACCAGGGCAGAACTTTGCAAAACCAAGGAAGCGGAGCGTGTGAACAAGGTATTACCAGGGGAAATTAAAGTACAGTAAAACTAGAGATTCAGTAGGCCTATAGACCCATTTCTTGTTTGTAAACAAAAGAGGATGCGCGCGCAACCCTGGGGCAAAAAGTGTCACCTTGGCAGGCTATCATACTGCGGTGGACTTGATCATCAACGATTTAACGGACTAAGTGCATCTACTTTTGTTTCTGGTTCTTTTATTTCACTTTCATCTGGGCACAGCGATACAAATTATAGCTAGCGTTAGTCTTATTACAACTTTTCTGTAGCCTAACTTTTTTTGTTGTAACGTTAACTTAAGCTAGCATATTTAGCTATAGCTTATTTACCTTATAAATGAGTGTAAGCTAACCGTCTTTACTGTCAATGTTTGACAGCGACAAGTTAAATTATTTTTTTATGTTAGTCCAATTCAATAACTCGGACATATAGGATACACCACATTCTAATTTTTTAAAAATGAGTCTAACGTTAGTCTGTTTATATAGCCTAGTGTAACTTCTGTTAATGCTGTTATTAACGTGTTTGGCCAGATAGGATGACTATACATAGCCTGTCTAGCAGCTACGCTACTCAACACACACAAAGGTGGAGCAGCTGACAACTATTGTGTCAGTAAATTGTCTGTGTGATGATGTGTTGATAACTTAATGTTTATCTATAGCCACAACAGAAAAGGCACCAGTAGGCTACCACCAGCGTTTTCTGTAATGGTGAGCTAGCTTGCGTAGCCTACCGAACCCTGTTATCGGGCGAAAAACTGAAACTTTTGTGAACAACAAAGCTACGGCACATAATGTTACTATTGAACATATTATATTTATTAGATTCAAAAAACAATAAGATAACTTTTAAGCCAATAAACATGTAAGTTAGATGTGACCGATAGGGGAGCCGATTATCGGGTGGCTCTTGCAGTGCATAAAGAAGCCCAAGATTTTTTGTTGTTTTAATAATCAATTATTAGTTTATTTAATCAATAAATATACCTTTTGAATCCCCGATATGTTGGTAAGATGCCTGGCTAACTGAATTGTTTACATGGCAGTCCATTTGTCCATCTCATTGGATTTATTATTTCACCTCCCGCGCCCTCGAGTGGACATATAAAAAATGGCACTTCTTCATTAATTGATTACAATGAATTCGAATTTAAGAAAACAACAACAACACACATTTTGCTAATATTGTGAATGTGATAACGTTATAGACATAGCCAGTGGCAACTGGTCATTAGGGGCAAGTGGGGCACACCTGCTGTCAGCTGAAAGAATTGTGCAAACAAATGATATTATTATTCATTCTCAAATATTATCATCTGTGCTTTAATTTATTAAATATGTATACAACATCTTCCTAAATCGCATATAATTTTTAATATTATATCATGTTTTTTATCATGTTCATTGGTCCCTGCCTTGCTGCTTTAGACTGCGTTCTCCAGATTCGTGTCCACAGTAACGTTAGACCAGGGGTAGGGAACCCTGGTCCTGGAGAGCCGCAGGGTCTGCTGGTTTTTGTTTTCACCTTAAATACAGCAACTACTTAAACCAAAGAAACCAGGTGAGGTGAGTTAACTGTGTAATCAACTGCTTTAATTGATCAATTAAGTGGGGAGTAACAACTAAAACCAGCAGACCCTGTGGCTCTCCAGGACCAGGGTTCCCTACTCCTGCGTTAGACCGTGAGTGGGGCTAGCCCCTCGCTCACAGCGCAATGTGTGTGTACCGTTGGAAAATGCAAATACGCATGCTCAGAGAGTTACTGTATTCAATGTAGATCACACGATTTTGATGACAAGTGGGGCCAACAGCCCCACTAAACCTCCCAGTTTTGTATCATCCGCAAATTTAACTAATGTGCTTTCAATATCCGCATCTAGGTCATTTATGTAAATGAGGAAGAGCAGTGGACCCAGAACCGAACCCTGTGGAACTCCACTTCCCACTTTACCCTGCTCAGATAAGATCCCTCCTACTACTACCCTTTGTGTTCTATCCCGTAACCAGTTCCGAACCCACTCTGAAATGCTTTTGGAAGTCTAAGTATATAATATCATAGGCCTTGCTCCCATCTAGACACATGTGCGTGTGGTTGCAAGGATACACACACACACACACACACACACACACACACACACACACAAATATATGCAGACGACGGGAAAAAGCCTGGGAACTGTATGGCACACACAGTGCCCTAAATAAAAAGGTGCCCCCCCTAAATTTCTGTCTGCCCCCCCAATCACAGCAGTCTAGAACCGGGGCTGCTCCCTTCCCTTGCTCACTTCCCTCGAGGGAGCTATCTTGTGATGCAATTTTCTACGTGCAGCAAGCAAACTTAAAATGTGCTCTGCAAGGGAGGATTGACGAGAAACAAAAAAAAATGGAACCGAACCGCCCTCATAACATTTTGGAAGTGCAACACCATAGAGTTGAAATGTGACCGCCACATAGTTCTGTGGTGACCGCCAACCTTTTCCTTGTGGAGCATTGCATTGTGGGATTCCCTTCTTGCTGGAAGCTTGCATTTTATACCCTTGGTGGAAGGGAGGATAAACGAGGGAGCGAGGGAATATAATTACTCCCTCCCCTTTCTTAAATTGGATCCGAATCACACTTGGTGTGGCTGCCATATTTCATCCTGGTATTTTGTGGATTCCCCCCTTGAAGCAAGGGAAGGGAACGTAAGGAACAAAGGATAAATTTCGGATCCGAATGCAGCCCAGTAATCCTAATTTGTCAAATACGCCCTAGAACTATTCAATCACAGTAATTACATCCTGCTTTTTTTTTACCTGTTAGTCTATAATGTAGGGCAACCCTTTTCATTAGTAGATCTGATTTAAAGTCCTAAGATGTAAATATGGGACATTCATTCTTCATGCCACGCAGAGTTATTTCTGACATGCCGTGGCTTAGGGTAAATCATTCGTCAAGACATTGTCTAATTGAGAACAATTAACAGCTCATTACAATTCAGAAGCTGCAACCCAGGGCCAAGTTTGAAAATCCCTGAACACCTAATCTGAAATTCCTCCAACAAGAAAAAAACTATTACAAAGTCTTGTTGCACAGTCAGATAATAGCTAATCCTCTTGGATAACAGGGATAAAAAACAGTGCATTTTTTGTCAGCTGTCTAGAAATATGCATCCAGCACAACTTTTGTCATCTTATGTCATTGACAAATAAAGTTTTCAACTACCAGGAGCAATGGAAGGACAAATACTGGGTTGTTTGCTTAATCCAGGGGTGGGCAACTCCAGGCCTCGCGGGCCGGTGTGTATGCAGGTTTTTGCTGCCACCAGTTAGCAATTATTTAATTAGCCCAATCGTTTACATGATCTGATATTTTAATCTACATATCCGCGATAAGAACAACAGCTGATGAATGTTCTTGTACCGGTATGCGTGTATTGTAGCGTTTTATCGTTCTCTAATTTACGAGTATATCGTGATTGTGTGTATGACTAATTAGCTGATTGAGCCGTGGTAACTAGTGGCAGTAAAAACATGCATACACACCGGCCCGCGAGGCCTGGAGTTGCCCACTCCTGGCTTAGTCACTCGAAAATGAAATAATCACTCCATATAGGATCAGGAAGTCTTTCAGACTGATCACTATGTTTATTACAAAATGAATGACTTGTGACTTACAGGTGAAATAGATTATTGCCCCATTCACAGGCACAGTGCAATTAACAGCTATACAAATTGGAAGAGGTAAGCATGATTGATTAACGCTTTAGGGCTGGAGAAAGATTAGTGAAATGAGGAAGGATGAAGCATTTGGTGCAATCAGGTACATTCAGCTGGGTATAAAATGGCCTCACCAAGGCACCATGGGTATTGTTGGTTTCTGTGGAAGCAGACGGTGTGTCAAAATGGGTGGAGAAAGGCTGTGTATGGGGCTTGTGATACTTAGTTTGTTTGGCTGTTTATGTGATGCTCAGCAAGTTGATACCCCTTCAAATTTAAATTCCCATGGTCTTGACACAGCCCAATGGAATAGCTGGAGAGTTACACCAGTTCCTGTCACGGCCCGACCAACCATCAGGAGACCCGCGATCACTCAGGCGCCGCTCACAGCCCGACCAACCATCAGACGACCCGTGATCACTCAGGCGCCACTCACTGCCCGACCAACCATCAGGCGACCCGTGATCACTCAGGCGCCGCTCACAGCCCGACCAACCATCAGACGACCCGTGATCACTCAGGCTCCGTTCACACCCCACCCAAGTATTGGGGATCCTAAGGGCACCACTGCAGTGGTAACGGCACCGCCCAACCCGGATTCTGTGACGATCCAATGTGGGGAAGACTCCATTCAGTTGAATGTGGATGTGGACCTGCTCGGCATAGGCAATCTGATCCAGCCATCTGATATCACCCTGGGAAGCTGTGGGCCTGCTGGACAGGATCATTCTCATCTCCTGTTTGAGACCGAGCTGCATGGTTGTGACAGCACACTGATGGTATGTAATATTTGCAGAGCTAGCAGTGGGCTGTCAGGACAGATTTCTAACTGCTTTCATTCTCTCTCAGATGACTGAGGATACTCTAGTATACACATTTGCCCTCCTCTACCAACCCAAAGCACTTGGGGCTACTCCCATCATCCGAACCAATGCTGCAGTGGTTGGTATCCAGTGCCACTACATGAGGTTAGGATGTATCCCATTTTATGTTACCATGGGAAATATTATGGACTTGGTGGTGGTATGTCAGCCTTATACTGGAAGTTTTCAACTTGCTGTGTGCAGGAACCACTCCCTCCGGTACCTCACCTCAGTATGGACTGTTAAACCAGAATGTGATTGTGATTAGGCATGATTAACTGAGTAGCACTAACTCCTTGTTTTTACTTCCATAGGCTGCACAATGTGAGTAGTAATGCCCTGAAACCAACCTGGATCCCCTACCACTCTACCCTGTCTGCTGAGGATCTCATTATGTTTTCCCTGAGGCTCATGGCTGGTAGGCTGAGCTATCTAATGCTCGGTTGTAGCGTTTCCTTTTGTACTCAACATTATGGTTACAAATTGTTTCCACAAACTAGATGACTGGCAGCTGGAGAGGACATCCAATGTCTTCTTCCTGGGCGACATTATGAACATTGAGGCCTCCGTGATCCAGGCTAATCATGTGTCCCTCCGTGTGTTTATGGACACCTGTGTGGCCACATTGGAACCCAACATGGATTCAATCCCCAGTTATGATTTTATTTATGACCAAGGGTGAGTATGCTGAACCCCCCCCCAGAAAAAAACACTACCTGTCCCACAGAAGTTGTGGCTCAAAAGAATATTCCTTCCAGGTGTCTCATGGATTCCAAGTTGACTAGCTCCCGCTCCGAGTTCCTGTCCAGAATTACAGATGACAAACTCCAAGTTAAGCTAGATGCCTTCCGGTTTGCCCAGGAGACCCGGAGTCAGGTGTGTGTGACCTTCAATTGTACTAATTTTCCTTGCATAACTTGTAGCACCAACAAGTGTTTCTCCTGATTCTTGGCAGATCTACATTTTCTGCCACCTGAGGGCCACTGCAGCTTTACCTGATTCTGAGGGCAAGGCCTGTCATTTCCATCAAAAGAAAGGGTTTGTGAACTACCATGGACATGCTTGTGTGATTCCATTCCCTGCTTCATGACCAACCTGTCCTTCCTACAGGTGGGTTAGTGCATCTGGAAATGACCAGGTTTGTAGTTGCTGTGACACTGGCTGTACTGTGAGGAAGGGTAGGAGTCTGGGACCTGCAGGTGTGGCTTCTCAATTGGTTTTTAATGTGACCCAATGTTCTTCGCCTGGAAGTGGCACAGAGTATGAATGTTCCTTGTTCTCCAGCTCCACAGTACAGGGGCACTGCCTTCCTAGGACCCATTGTTGTCCAGCAGCCTGCTACTGACATTATGCCTGAGTCCGCAAGCACTCCCTTGAAGGCAGAGGATAACCGAGCAGCAGGTATCCATCCTGTTTACTGTGACTTGGAGTTTCTACCTGCCAGGTCTTGATGAATTTCTTCTCTGTCAAGGCTGTAAATCTAAATATTGCTTCTCCCAGGTGTCTCCTCTGAGGCTTTGTTCATTGCTGGAGTGGTGGCTGCAGTGGGACTGGTCTGCATGGTTGTGTTGGTGACTGTTCTCTGGAGAGGATTCAAACCTACAGTTTTGTAACCTACAGTGGGTGGGGGACATTGGATAATAAACATGCTTAAATGTGATCAAGTGTCTTGTCTGCAATACACCTGATTTGAGTGGGTATTGGATATCAGCCCTGGGTTGGTTGGCAGAATAAAAAGGTTCAGCTAATGTGTTAATTGGTTACTTTAGCCCTGTAATGCCATTACTCCAAAAAAATACTGAAGCAATATAGTGTAGAACTTGTGCCACCAGAAATTAATTTGACTTTAGTAAAATTATTTGTATATACATTTTGAAATTGAATGTCATTTGAATCAGAATTTCAATAGGCTATTCAGTTAAACTCAGATTTCAAATTCAGTTTGTGCACTTCAGGAAAAGCAGTTGTTGGCAAATATCATCAATCTTTGGAGTGGGCGGTGCTGAGCACATCACTGTTCTCATTTGGTTCCAGTTTGGTAGGTGTGGAATGTTGAGATTAATTTATTTGTTTATTTCGGCATGTGTATAGTCACATTGCATCACATTTCTGAAATATGCATTTAACAAATACATTTCCTGCCGAAAAGGGATACGGGAAAAAAGCAGCCTGCTTATCAAGTCCCGCCCCAATTCCCTCACGATTTTAAATGTTCATATTATACATTTGATTAAAACAGATATTTTTAGTATCACAACAGCATAGCTGAATTTTCTTTATAGCGAAACTGATCAAGAAAGAAAGAATAAAATAATCTAAAGTAAAACAAACCAGATTATTAAAGTCCAAATAAGTAGGTTTAAATGTACATGTCATACATTGGTCCAAACAATTTGTTTCATTTCAACGTCACATTCCCAAATATTGTTCAGCTAATGTCCCAATTAAGTGTCCGTTTCTACGTTTTTATGATCTGTTGTCCCCTGTAAATTCCGTGCATTATGCCTGAGTAGGTATGATTGCCAGATCTCGGAGTTCATTACCCCTCACTATTTTCTGCACTGTCCTCCGGAGGCTTGGTGGTTTCTGCCTGCATTATGGCTATTTTTCCCTTGATTTTGTTGATGTCCAATCTCAAATTTCTCAGTATGGTCAGTAATTCCCTGTTTCCAGAGACGTCAAACCCCTTTTTTCTCAGCTGTCGGTACATCAAGTACTGGCCAAATCCTAGGCCGATTAGTCCAACCATCATGAATCCAAACAGGTACACATCTTCCACATCTATATCTAGTACTGCCAGACACACTACACGCCATTTGTCCCACCCATCCATGGTGTACCCTGCCAGAAAGGTCCCATCTGGACATGACGGCTCGCCAGTGCCCTCACGCCTTGTCGAGAATATTTTGTCAATAGCGTTAAATGACCAGTTTAGAAGCTCCATCCTGAGAGTTTGTGCGACCAATGTCTGTTGTCTTTTGTTGCAAGGTCCAGGATCCTGTGTAAACCGCTTGCTATGGTTTTTTTTTTTTTTTTTTTTTTTTTTTTTTTTTTTTTGTGTAAAGTACATCATGACATTGTTTTCATTTCATGATAACCCCCTATTTTTTAAACTTGATAATTTTCTACCATCTTGCATCTTATCTTACACTTGAAGGTCTTTAAATTTGTAGACATTTTAATCTCCATGTAAACTGTTCCAAAGCTTAACCCCCACAATGGATAATGAATGACCTCTGAGTGTTGACTTTATAGATTTTTGTTTATAAATCATATTTCCTCTTAGGTTATGTATGTCATCTCTCTTTAGAAACAGTTTCTGTATATTTACGGGTAAGAGATTTTTGGAGGCTAAGAATAATATTTGTACAGTATTATATTTAATTATATCCTGCCACTTGAGAAACTTTGCCTTAATAAACAAATCATTTGTGTGGTCTCTATATGGGACACTATATACAACTCTCATTGCCCTTTTTTGGAGTTTGAACAGTGGCTCTATAGTGTCTTTATAGGTGTGTCCCCACACTTCAACACAGTAGTGTAGGTGAGGTGTTATGAGTGCCGAGTAAATTGTCTTAAGTGAATGTTGATTGAGTAATTTCTGCATTTTCCACAAAATAGACACGCTTTTGGCCAATTTACATTGAACTAGCTTCACATGTGGTTTCCATGTCAGGAGGCTATCTACCGTAACCCCCAGAATCTTGTGTTCGTTCACTCGTTCAATGTTGATACCATTGACCTTTAAGTTTATGTTTTCTTTCAGGCCTCTTTTCCCAAATAATATAAATTTTGTCTTTGAAAGGTTTAATGATAGTTTATTAATATTAAACCACGTGTGAAGCTTTGACATTTCATTGTTAACTGATGTGACCATTTGATTAAGATCAATTCCAGAACATAGGATGTTTGTGTCGTCCGCGAATAAAATTAATTTTAAAACGTCAGATACTTTGACTATGTCATTAATATATAGTAAAAATAATTTTGGTCCTAGGACTGAACCCTGTGTGACCCCACAGGTGATATCCAGGCATGATGATATGTTGTCCCCTATCTGAACAAATTGAACTCTATTTGATAGGTAACTCTTTATCCATTGTAATGCGATTCCTCTAACTCCATATCTGTACAATTTTTCCATAATTTACATAGTTAAATGGTATTGCCATACTCTCATCATATTTTAACTAGCCTACTTAGTCAGACTACGGTCTGTGTATTTGCTACGTAAGACTAACTTCATTAACGTTAGCCTACTTATTGCCAGTACTGTTAGCTAAGTGGCAACAGTAATGTTAGCAATCATGATGGCTAAGTGGACAGCTAATAACTTTTTGACGTTCACATGGGTCAGATGTACATCATTTGGCCCACAATGCCAGAACAAATTCCAAATTAGGGTATGTGTACTTAGGCCTTATTTAGCCCATATGTCAATTGACATTGCTGAAATTTACCAGTCAGTGCCAGATCTGGCCCAACGTTGTCTATCTAGCCTTCCCCTGTTCGATTAGTCTGCTCTATCTTTCCATGTTTAATAAATTATACTGGTGTTTTAATGTTGCGTAAATGTGAGCATCTGAGCCAAAACAGTCCAAGAACACCATTAAATCTTAATTACATTCATCCATTACTATTGGTGATATTGATTAATTAGTTCCAAATTTATGGTTAAATATTTTAGATATGTCGTCATTAGTAATCACTCATAAAATGACGCTTCGTATAAGGATAGAGGTATGTCCCCTACATACTGTGTGTGTATATATAATGTGTTGTAAATGGATAGCATGAGTGGTGAACAAAGTAAAATGTAAAAAGGCCCCTTTCATTTTATGTATTCAGGTGCATTTGTTAATCTTGTCTCTTGAAAATAAGAATTTACCATTAAAGAGCATGACCTGCACAATTTGTATTCATATAATCCAAATATCTTCTGCAAATGATATATGGTTGTGCCCTTCACTGAACGGAGATGGATCATGTTTCCTTCCTTTTATTAAACAATTCCAGTTGGCAAGGAGGCGAGGGGACAAGGAAGGAAAGGAGAAAAGGAATGAAGGAAAAGGGAAGAAAAGGAAAGGATGGGGGAAAGGAATGAAGCATAGAATCAAGGGAGGAAGAAGAGGGAAGGTAGAAAAGATAGGAATGAAGGATGGAAAGAAGGAAATATGGAATAAACGGAAGGAAGGTAGAAAGGAATGAAGGAAGCAAAGAAGGAAGAGAAGAAAAGGATGGAAAGAGGGAAGGTAGACAGGAAAGAAGAAAAGAAGGAACAAAGGAAGCAAAGAAAGAAGAAAGGAAAGATGGAATAAAAGGAATGAAGAAAAGAATGAATGAAGGAAGGAAGGAAGGATTTTTTTGATGCATTTGAACATAACCAAGACAAATAGACATTTAACATTTAAAGATTAATCAGTCTCCACTGAAACAGAGCAGCAGCAGCAGCAGGTGTGTTTTAGGACCTTCCACAGCCGGCTGAAGAAGCGGCGTACTCCTTTTTTTTGCTTCTTCTCTGAAAAAGACGAGGGAGAGACTTCGTTCAGCACAGCATCTCTGGGTGTCCATTTGCTGGGAGATGCTCTTTGAATATAAGTATTTAGCCACTGGATGTAAAAGGGAAAGAGCATTTTCAACATTGTCCATCCAGGGCACATTATCTGTGACTCACTCTGTGGAAGGTCCAGGGGCGCACCCGCTGCCCTGCCCAGTGGAGCAGTGTTCTCCACCTCGAACTGCAATCACACACGGGAGAGACACCTCATTAAGCACTGCCTTATATCTGGAGCATACTTCTCAACTTATAGAAATACACACTTCCTTCTTTTTAAACCGCTTTTGCAATATGAAATACCCAATCACAGGCAATCAAACCTGAGTGTTGACTGTGACATGATAAGTTCAGAGGAGCAGACATTCTGGCTGTGTCTGAATCAGAGCCTGTCCAAGTGTGCTGTTTAATGTGCAGTTTAGCATACGATGTGCAGTACACAAAAACTTTGTTGTCCTGTCTACTCAACAAGCCTACCTAATAGTATGGAAGGGTGCTGATTCGGACACAGCCTCTGTGTAAGGTGCTCAATGACTGGGAAGAGCATTTCATACAGTACTTACTTCATCCTGCACTCCTCTCTGTTCTGCCAGGGGTTTCATACTGGACAGCTGTCCTTCCTCTTCCTCTGGCAGGGTGACCAGCTCTACTCCCTCGGACGGGGTGACCAGCTCTACTCCCTCGGGCGGGGTGACCAGCTCTACTCCCTCTGGCAGGGTGACCAGCTCTACTCCCTCTGGCAGGGTGACCAGCTCTACTCCCTCGGACGGGATGACCAGCTCTTCTTCCTCAGGCGGGGTGACCAGCTCTTCTTCCTCAGGCGGGGTGTCCAGATCTTCTTCCTCAGGCGGGGTGACCAGCTCTACTCCCTCGGACGGGGTGACCAGCTCTACTCCCTCGGACGGGGTGACCAGCTCTTCTCGCTCGGGCGGGGTGATCCAGTCTTTCTGCTCTTGCTCCGGCACGTTTGGGCTGGCGTTGGGCGTGGCATCAGCAGACGTGAGGAGGGTTTTTATGGCGGCGGTTACTGTAGCATTGTTGCCCCTCAGGGCGGCCTGCAGTCCCCCAGGGGAGCCGGTCTGCTCCAGCAGGTCCCTGTGGAGCGCACCAACCACGCTGGCCCTGGCCCACCGCCAGCACCGCACCCCCAAAACCTGCTCCTCACCCCGTCCCACGGCGCGCAGGTCTTCCAGCACGCACACTACCACCCCGACTGCCACATCACTGAAGGCCCTGCTCGACGCTGTCTCATTGGCCGTCTCCATGACAGTGCAGAGCAGACTGGTGACCGTCTCCCCCACCACCTCTGACACGGTGTGGGCGGGGCGGGCCGGCGAGCGCGCCAGCACCTCTGTGACGTCCTTTAGGGCCCGCTGCACCACAGAGCGCCCATCAAAGCAAGACCTGGGGTATCTTCTCACAGCTGCTTTGTTGAATGCTGTGGATTCCCTGAAAAGAGAAAAGAAGCTTCATTAACCGGGTTCTAAGGAAACCAGGTGCAGAGAGAGAGAGAGAGAGAGAGAGAGAGAGAGAGAGAGAGAAACGTACAGGTCAGAGAGAGCTGCATGCTGGGTGTCATAGACGTTCAGTGCAGGGAGTTGTGACATGCTGGGTGTCAGTCCTAGATCTCGAGAGATGTCCAGAACCTTTAGCCTCATATTCACCTCCCAGACCTGAGCACAGCACAAGGAACACATTACATTACACCATTACATCTACTGTTACACCATTACATCTACTGTCACACCATTACATCTACTGTTACACCATTACATCTACTGTCACACCATTAGATCTACTGCTACACCATTACATCCATGGTCACACTATTATATCTACTGTTACACTATTACATCTACTGGCACACCTTTACATCCACTGTTACACTATTATATCTACGGTTACACTATTACATCTACTGTTACACCATTACATCTACTGTCACACCATTAGATCTACTGTCACACCTTTACATCCACTGTCACACTATTATATCTACGGTTACACTATTACATCTACTGTTACACCATTACATCTACTGTTAAACCTTTACATCTACTGTCACACCATTAGATCTACTGTTACACCTTTACATCTACTGTCACACCATTACATCCACTGTCACTATTATATCTACTGTTACACCGTTACATCTACTGTTACACTATTACATATACTGTCACACCTTTACATCCACTGTCACACTATTATATATACTGTTACACTATTACATCTACTGTCACACCATTACATCTACTGTTACACCATTACATCTACTGTCACACTATTACATCTACTGTTACACCATTACATCTACTGTTACACTATTACATCTACTGTTACACCATTACATCTACTGTCACACTATTACATATACTGTTACACCATTACATCTACTGTCACACTATTACATATACTGTTACACCATTACATCTACTGTTACACTACTGTCACTCCATTACATCTTCTGTTACACAATTACATCTATTGTCAGACCTATAACATCAACTATCAGTCTAAGATGCTCTGATATTTTATGTACTGGTAAATCCATTACAGTTGTAGGGATGTACTCGTCACACATTGTAAGTTACAGTTTGTAATAAAAGTGTTTGTGTTTCCTAGCATCGTTCTCCTCTGCAGACGTTACACTGCTGACGGCACTAAGACATTTCTGCGCAGCGGACTAGCCTGAGCCAGAGGTCAGCACTAAATACTGGGGCCTACGGATTCTGAATGAATAACTAAAGGCAGTAAGTGGCACAGTGCTTTTACACAGGGCTGTGAGCTGTACTTACCAGGTGAATGAGGCTGTCCTGCTGGCTATCCTCCATCTGGAACCTGCTCATACATAGCACAACACTGTTATTATATTTCATATTTACACCATAATACATTATTCTGTGCATCTGCTGACTGTCATAACTGCTTACAAGCCTCACCTCCTGAGTTTAAATATATTGTGGGTTTATGATCAGAAATGTATCCATAATCCTTTCCAAATCTATATTTAAAAAACTGCTCCTTTAATTTTACAAGGCGTCCACATCAGAGCTCTTCTGTATTAATGACCTTCATGATTTACACTGTGATTAATACTGTACTACTCTGAACACAGACTAAAGTCAATCACAGCTGTCCAGAACGGTCAGTAATACTGGGACCTTGGAGCTTTACACACCTCTCCCAGAGGATCTTCCGTCCATCTGCCATCATCCAGTCCTTGATGTCCTCAGAGGTGATGTAAGCAGGTACATGACCCTTTTCTCTGAGGCACAGGTATTTTTCAAGTATCTCTTTCTACAAAATAGAATCTTCTGTGAGTTTAGCAACCCAGGGCCAGTAAGTAGACAAATGTTGTGTGTTGCGATGGTGTGTAAAATGTGTTGTGTGATTAAGAGGTGTGTTGACGGTGTGTAAAATGTTGTGTTGGGTGATTAAGTTGTATGTTGTAAGCTTGTGTAAAATCATGTATGGCATGTATTATTACGAAATAAATGGCAGTGGCAGTCATCCTTCAAGCCTGATTGACCATCCAACTAATATGTGAAACACTTAATATTATGTGATAACCACTTGTGTGGTTAGATTTACTTGACTAATGTACATCTAACTATAATTCCAGGAAACTCTGTCTGTATGTATGTATGTCTGTCCTTCGATTTTCTCTTGAAACTTGGCGGGTGTATTGCTGATGATCCAAGTAAGTGCAGTGTTGAGTTTGAAGTCGATCGGATGAACGGTTCGCGAGAAAATTGTCCCGGTCCGAACGTGCACTGTACCCTAATGGGCACTGGACTTCACGGAGCAGTACCCTATGCCCTTATTTGGGCATAGTGACGTCATCTATAGTGATGTCACTATGCACACACACACACACACACACACACACACACACACACTGATAATGGATTTTAAGGTGAGTGAGTTTACAGTCCATGTAGATGAATGTGTGTTGTGTGGCGTGAAAATTAATGTACAGCTGTGTAACAATTGGATTTACTCCTCCGTTCTGATCTGAATAAACGTTCAGCAACACAGCGACTTGAAACGCATCCGCGAAGTTTCGAAGTAGCAATAATAAAAATAAAGTAGCAAAAAATAACATTATTAATAATTTAAAAACCAGTTTAATTGTTGGTCAGTTTAATTGTTCTGATGCTGCAGTTTTGCACATTTATTTTTTTATGCATTTATTTATTTTTCTTTGTTATGACACAATATTATGTTCTATTTTACGAGTGTCTATTTTGTTTTGAACGGGCACTGCACTAGTGAATATTAATAGTAACAGCTGTAAACTCTCTCTCTCTATTCTGTAGAACAATCTTTTACCTGCTCTTCATATTTTTGCTTGCTCCAGCAGAGCACAACTGTCGCTACGTACTCCACACAAGTATGGAGTACGCTGTAATCCTTCAGTAGAAAATAAAAATGGATATAATTAGAGCACTATTGAGACAGAGAACATAAATTATCCACAAGCAATCTGAATTGCTTACAAGCAGAATTCAACTTTCAAAGTTTTCAAATTTTGCAAATCATCACCTCAAATCTCCATACATGCAGCTATATGAAAATCAAGATGGAGCTAGAATCCTACACCAAACAGGCGAAAATACTTTTAACATTCATAAATGTTTAAAATAAATACATTGAAAACCGGGGAATACAGTTCAAGCACGTGATAATTTATATTAGTCATAAAATGCACATTAAACTTTTCCAAAAATAAATAGCACTGTGTGAGGAAATCATGAAAATCATTTAATGTAGCCTACAACTCTTCAAATAAAAAGTTAACAGTAAATATACTCTGTATATCTATAGCATCTCTAACCTAAAGGTGGAATTATGCAGGCCATCTGTTTTGCTGTCCGGTTTTATTTGAAAACAGTGCATCATTTCTAAAATAATAATAATAAGTTAAGTTTACCTTTCGGATTTTGGTTTTGATATCCGCACTGGATTTGATGTCAGTTTGCATGTTCAAGAACAAAAACAACATAAATCAACCGACATCTCTGTAGACACGATCAGCAGGCAAATGTATCCCCAAGATTTTTGTCTTCATTTATGTAATTCTGAATAACACTGGAATGCCGTTGTGATGTCACACTAGTAAACTCTGACGTCGAACTCTGAACTATAGACCCATTTCTTGTTTGTAGACAAAAGAGGATGCGCCCGCAACCCTGGGCCAAAAAGTGTTTCACCTTGGCAGGCTATCATGCTGCGGTGGACTTGATCATCAACGATTTAACGGACTAAGTGCATCTACTTTTGTTTCTGGTTCTTTTATTTCACTTTCATCTGGGCACAGCGATACAAATTATAGTTAGCGTTAGTCTTATTACAACTTTTCTGTAGCCTAACTTTTTTTGTTGTAACGTTAACTTAAGCTAGCATATTTAGCTATAGCTTATTTACCTTATAAATGAGTGTAAGCTAACCGTTTTACTGTCAATGTTTGAAAGCGACAAGTTAAATTATTTTTTTATGTTAGTCCAATTCAATAACTCGGACATATAGGATACACCACATTCTCAATTTTTTAAAATGAGTCTAACGTTAGTCTGTTTATATAGCCTAGTGTAACTTCTGTTAATGCTGTTATGAACGTGTTTGGCCAGATAGGATGACTATACATAGCCTGTCTAGCAGCTACGCTACTCAACACACACAAAGGTGGAGCAGCTGACAACTATTGTGTCAGTAAATTGTCTGTGTGATGATGTGTTGATAACTTAATGTTTATCTATAGCCACAACAGAAAAGGCACCAGTAGGCTACCACCAGCGTTTTCTTATGTAATGGTGAGCTAGCTTGCGTAGCCTACCGAACCCTGTTATCGGACGAAAAACTGAAACTTTTGTGAACAACAAAGCTACGGCACATAATGTTACTATTGAACATATTATATTTATTAGATTCAAAAAACAATAAGATAACTTTTAAGCCAATAAACATGTAAGTTAGATGTGACCGGTAGGGGAGCCGATTATCGGGTGGCTCTTGCAGTGCATAAAGAAGCCCAAGATTTTTTGTTGTTTTAATAATCAATTATTAGTTTATTTAATCAATAAATATACCTTTTGAATCCCCGATATGTTGGTAAGATGTCTGGCTAACTGAATTGTTTACATGGCAGTCCATTTGTCCATCTCATTGGATTTATTATTTCACCTCCCGCGCCCTCGAGTGGACAAAAAATGGCACTTCTTCATTAATTGATTACAATGAATTCGAATTTAAGAAAACAACAACAACACACATTTTGCTAATATTGTGAATGTGATAACGTTATAGACATAGCCAGTGGCAACTGGTCATTAGGGGCAAGTGGGGCACACCTGCTGTCAGCTGAAAGAATTGTGCAAACAAATGATATTATTAATTCTCAAATATTATCATCTCTGCTTTAATTTATTAAATATGTATACAACATCTTCCTAAATCGCATATAATTTTAAATATTTTATCATGTTTTTTATCATGTTCATTGGTCCCTGCCTTGCTGCTTTAGACTGCGTTCTCCAGATTCGTGTCCACAGTAATGTTAGACCGTGAGTGGGGCTAGCCCCTCGCTCACAGCGCAATGTGTGTGTACCGTTGGAAAATGCAAATACGCATGCTCAGAGAGTTACTGTATTCAATGTAGATCACACGATTTTGATGACAAGTGGGGCCAACAGCCCCACTAAACCTCCCAGTTTTGTATCATCCGCAAATTTAACTAATGTACTTTCAATATCCGCATCTAGGTCATTTATGTAAATGAGGAAGAGCAGTGGACCCAGAACCGAACCCTGTGGAACTCCACTTCCCACTTTACCCTGCTCAGATAAGATCCCTCCTACTACTACCCTTTGTGTTCTATCCCGTAACCAGTTCCGAACCCACTCTGAAATGCATTTGGAAGTCTAAGTATATAATATCATAGGCCTTGCTCCCATCTAGACACATGTGCGTGTGGTTGCAAGGATACAAACACACACACACACACACACACACACAAATACAAATATATGCAGACGACGGGAAAAAGCCTGGGAACTGTATGGCACACACAGTGCCCTAAATAAAAAGGTGCCCCCCCTAAATTTCTGTCTGCCCCCCCAATCACAGCAGTCTAGAACCGGGGCTGCTCCCTTCCCTTGCTCACTTCCCTCGAGGGAGCTATCTTGTGATGCAATTTTCTACGTGCAGCAAGCAAACTTAAAATGTGCTCTGCAAGGGAGGATTGACGAGAAACAAACAAAAATGGAACCGAACCGCCCTCATAACATTTTGGAAGTGCAACACCATAGAGTTGAAATGTGACCGCCACATAGTTCTGTGGTGACCGCCAACCTTTTCCTTGTGGAGCATTGCATTGTGGGATTCCCTTCTTGCTGGAAGCTTGCGTTTTATACCCTTGGTGGAAGGGAGGATAAACGAGGGAGCGAGGGAATATAATTACTCCCTCCCCTTTCTTAAATTGGATCCGAATCACACTTGGTGTGGCTGCCATATTTCATCCTGGTATTTTGTGGATTCCCCCCTTGAAGCAAGGGAAGGGAACGTAAGGAACAAAGGATAAATTTCGGATCCGAATGCAGCCCAGTAATCCTAATTTGTCAAATACGCCCTAGAACTATTCAATCACAGTAATTACATCCTGCTTTTTTTTTACCTGTTAGTCTATAATGTAGGGCAACCCTTTTCATTAGTAGATCTGATTTAAAGTCCTAAGATGTAAATATGGGACATTCATTCTTCATGCCACGCAGAGTTATTTCTGACATGCCGTGGCTTAGGGTAAATCATTCGTCAAGACATTGTCTAATTGAGAACAATTAACAGCTCATTACAATTCAGAAGCTGCAACCCAGGGCCAAGTTTGAAAATCCCTGAACACCTAATCTGAAATTCCTCCAACAAGAAAAAAACTATTAAAAAGTCTTGTTGCACAGTCAGATAATAGCTAATCCTCTTGGATAACAGGGATAAAAAAACAGTGCATTCTTTGTCAGCTGTCTAGAAATATGCATCCAGCACAACTTTTGTCATCTTATGTCATTGACAAATAAAGTTTTCAACTACCAGGAGCAATGGAAGGACAAATACTGGGTTGTTTGCTTAGTCCAGGGGTGGGCAACTCCAGGCCTCGCGGGCCGGTGTGTATGCAGGTTTTTGCTGCCACCAGTTAGCAATTATTTAATTAGCCCAATCGTTTACATGATCTGATATTTTAATCTACATATCCGCGATAAGAACAACAGCTGATGAATGTTCTTGTACCGGTATGCGTGTATTGTAGCGTTTTATCGTTCTCTAATTTACGAGTATATCGTGATTGTGTGTATGACTAATTAGCTGATTGAGCCGTGGTAACTAGTGGCAGTAAAAACATGCATACACACCGGCCCGCGAGGCCTGGAGTTGCCCACCCCTGGCTTAGTCACTCGAAAATGAAATAATCACTCCATATAGGATCAGGAAGTCTTTCAGACTGATCACTATGTTTATTACAAAATGAATGACTTGTGACTTACAGGTGAAATAGATTATTGCCCCATTCACAGGCACAGTGCAATTAACAGCTATACAAATTGGAAGAGGTAAGCATGATTGATTAACGCTTTAGGGCTGGAGAAAGATTAGTGAAATGAGGAAGGATGAAGCATTTGGTGCAATCAGGTACATTCAGCTGGGTATAAAATGGCCTCACCAAGGCACCATGGGTATTGTTGGTTTCTGTGGAAGCAGACGTTGTGTAAAAATGGGTGGAGAAAGGCTGTGTATGGGGCTTGTGATACTTAGTTTGTTTGGCTGTTTATGTGATGCTCAGCAAGTTGATACCCCTTCAAATTTAAATTCCCATGGTCTTGACACAGCCCAATGGAATAGCTGGAGAGTTACACCAGTTCCTGTCACGGCCCGACCAACCATCAGGAGACCCGCGATCACTCAGGCGCCGCTCACTGCCCGACCAACCATCAGGCGACCCGTGGTCACTCAGGCGCCGCTCACAGGCCGACCAACCATCAGACGACCCGTGATCACTCAGGCTCCGTTCACACCCCACCCAAGTATTGGGGATCCTAAGGGCACCACTGCAGTGGTAACGGCACCGCCCAACCCGGATTCTGTGACGATCCAATGTGGGGAAGACTCCATTCAGTTGAATGTGGATGTGGACCTGCTCGGCATAGGCAATCTGATCCAGCCATCTGATATCACCCTGGGAAGCTGTGGGCCTGCTGGACAGGATCATTCTCATCTCCTGTTTGAGACCGAGCTGCATGGTTGTGACAGCACACTGATGGTATGTAATATTTGCAGAGCTAGCAGTGGGCTGTCAGGACAGATTTCTAACTGCTTTCATTCTCTCTCAGATGACTGAGGATACTCTAGTATACACATTTGCCCTCCTCTACCAACCCAAAGCACTTGGGGCTACTCCCATCATCCGAACCAATGCTGCAGTGGTTGGTGTCCAGTGCCACTACATGAGGTTAGGATGTATCCCATTTTATGTTACCATGGGCAATATTATGGACTTGGTGGTGGTATGTCAGCCTTATACTGGAAGTTTTCAACTTGCTGTGTGCCGGAACCACTCCCTCCGGTACCTCACCTCAGTATGGACTGTTAAACCAGAATGTGATTGTGATTAGGCATGATTAACTGAGTAGCACTAACTCCTTGTTTTTACTTCCATAGGCTGCACAATGTGAGTAGTAATGCCCTGAAACCAACCTGGATCCCTTACCACTCTACCCTGTCTGCTGAGGATCTCATTATGTTTTCCCTGAGGCTCATGGCTGGTAGGCTGAGCTATCTAATGCTCGGTTGTAGCATTTCCTTTTGTACTCAACATTATGGTTACAAATTGTTTCTACAAACTAGATGACTGGCAGCTGGAGAGGACATCCAATGTCTTCTTCCTGGGCGACATTATTAACATTGAGGCCTCCGTCATCCAGGCTAATCATGTGTCCCTCCGTGTGTTTATGGACACCTGTGTGGCCACATTGGAACCCAACATGGATTCAATCCCCAGTTATGATTTTATTTATGACCAAGGGTGAGTATGCTGAACCCCCCCCCCAGAAAAAAACACTACCTGTCCCACAGAAGTTGTGGCTCAAAAGAATATTCCTTCCAGGTGTCTCATGGATTCCAAGTTGACTAGCTCCCGCTCCGAGTTCCTGTCCAGAATTACAGATGACAAACTCCAAGTTAAGCTAGATGCCTTCCGGTTTGCCCAGGAGACCCGGAGTCAGGTGTGTGTGACCTTCAATTGTACTAATTTTCCTTGCATAACTTGTAGCACCAACAAGTGTTTCTCCTGATTCTTGGCAGATCTACATTTTCTGCCACCTGAGGGCCACTGCAGCTTTACCTGATTCTGAGGGCAAGGCCTGTCATTTCCATCAAAAAGGGTTTGTGAACTACCATGGACATGCTTGTGTGATTCCATTCCCTGCTTCATGACCAACCTGTCCTTCCTACAGGTGGATTAGTGCATCTGGAAATGACCAGGTTTGTAGTTGCTGTGACACTGGCTGTACTGTGAGGAAGGGTAGGAGTCTGGGACCTACAGGTGTGGCTTCTCAATTGTTTTTTAATGTGACCCAATTTTCTTCACCTGGAAGTGGCACAGAGTATGAATGTTCCTTGTTCTCCAGCTCCACAGTACAGGGGCACTGCCTTCCTAGGACCCATTGTTGTCCAGCAGCCTGCTACTGACATTATGCCTGAGTCTGCAAGCACTCCCTTGAAGGCAGAGGATAACCGAGCAGCAGGTATCCATCCTGTTTACTGCGACTTGGAGTTTCTAACTGCCAGGTCTTGATGAATTTCTTCTCTGTCAAGGCTGTAAATCTAAATATTGCTTCTCCCAGGTGTCTCCTCTGAGGCTTTGTTCATTGCTGGAGTGGTGGCTGCAGTGGGACTGGTCTGCATGGTTGTGTTGGTGACTGTTCTCTGGAGAGGATTCAAACCTACAGTTTTGTAACCTACAGTGGGTGGGGGACATTGGATAATAAACATGCTTAAATGTGATCAAGTGTCTTGTCTGCAATGCACCTGATTTGGGTGGGTATTGGATATCAGCCCTGGGTTGGTTGGCAGAATAAAAAGGTTCAGCTAATGTGTTAATTGGTTACTTTGGCCCTCCATATCTGCCAACAGAGTTATGGTTTGGGGCTCGTTTGATAGCTCAGACCCTTGATAACTTACAGCCATTTAGCCAGCCATGTGTTCCATACTGTACCAGTGTAATTTACAGCTGAATCTAGTCTCACCCCCCAATTTCCATAGAGATTCATTCAAATGCAGAGAGGTTATAGTATTGCTTGTAACAGTACCTGAAAATAAGATATCGACTTTTTTTTATGTTGATGGTCACAGACTTCAGGAAGTAACAGCATGTAAAGGATATGCGACCAAATATGAAATATGATACTTTAAAAATACGTTAAAGCAAAGGGTATGAATACTTATGTAAATGAGAAATTTTATTTTTAATAAATTTGCAAAAATCTCAACTTTTTTCACATTGTCATTATGGGGTGTTGTGTGTAGAATTTTGAGGGAAAAAATGAATTTAATCAATTTTGGAATATGTCTAACGTAATAAAACGTGGAGAAGGTGAAAGGGGTGGGGAGACTTTCCGGCTTGACTGTATGGTTGTGCCCTTCACTGAACGGAGATGGATCATGTTTCCTTCCTTTTATTAAACAATTCCAGTTGGCAAGGAGGCGAGGGGACAAGGAAGGAAAGGAGAAAAGGAATGAAGGAAAAGAGGGAAGAAAAGGAAAAAGGATGGGGGGGGAAAGGAATGCATTTTGCTAATATTGTGAATGTGATACCGTTATAGACATAGCTACTGGTTTTCTTTTTTTACCATTGCATTGGCAAATCAGCTCGAGGAAGTTCAAATATGGTTGAACGCGAGCGTGCCAGATAATGGGCGCTATCTAGCTACGTTTCTTAACGTTATCCATCTTACTTCTTTTATCCAAGTGTTCACTGGTGGAAACTTGCTTTTTCGGGAAATACGGTGGATATAAGCTGGCTACTTTAGATTTTACAAAATTAACATTGGCAATCTAGCAGTTAGCAAATGTTAACAAACTAATGTTCCTGAGAGATACAGTAACATTGCAGTGGCTAGCTAACGCTAATCTAGACACAGACAGACCACATGCCCCCGGTTCACAAATCACAGGGTATTCAAAAAAATAATTAAGGTGACCAAGACCCACCTCAGCTCATCTACGCTGGCAAACATTACGGTTAGTCCACCCAATTAGATAGCACGCTAAAGTAGGCTAAATAATGCACAGCGCCTGTTGTTAAACCGGGTACAGGTAACTAGCAATAACAGCAGCTCGGTGATAAATATCGACCTGTCTTGACGACATGAACATATAACCATGCATGCAGCAAGACCTTTTACTTTTTATATCTCATGGCCAACTCGCTAAAATGGTAGGTGTCCATTTCTACATTGTTAGCTCATTAATTACCAAGCCATTATGCTAGGTTCGCTGTCACTTGTATTAAATTCTAACGTCATTTGATATTGGGTCAAAATAGTCTCACGTAATTTGATATTGGGTCAAAATAGTCTCGCGTATGTTCTCTGTCATGGTTAGCCCACCTAACGTTACTCCATTTGCTTCAAAACCACAGCTATACGGTCAGCTGTTCATTCAATTGAGTGCCTAATAATTCATATGATGAGGTGGCAGCATAACATAGCCTACTTCAGGACATTTACTAAATTTAATAAATATTACACATATTTACACCAAACTGCTTAGCTATATCAGTGTTGATGTAACTAAGATATTCGATGTCAAACAAGTGTCTTTCATCATCCATTTCAGCTTCTACAATTACAGGTTGATGTTGATTTCTTTTGCAATATTGAATATTCTGCCCCAGTGTTGCGTGCGCACATCTACTGTGACGTTGGTGAGAAACCGGTCTATAGCCTACTGTAACGTCTGCAGACACTTTCCAGAAGTGCATACAGAGTGTGTGTTCATTATAGAAGGATTTAAATGGAAGTATTTTAGGCAGGCTTGTTCAAAACACAAGAACGGCAAACGGCGTCAGGTAGCAGTTTCCAAGTCAGCGGTGATGCTGTGAACATTTCTTAGAGAGAAACCGCCAGCATGTGAAAGTGTACACATCGTAATGATGTGTGCGAAGCAGGATCTTCCGCTTCGAGGGCACAGGGGAAACTATAGAAACACTCAGTAATTAAAAACAATCGCAGTTGGCTGTTGAAAGTTATATCGCTATAATCTCGTAGGTGTGTGTGTGTGTGTGCATATGCTAATCAGCATTAGTCAAGACACGCGTGAACTGGCTCGAGCCCCCCCCCCCCCACCCCCCCAAATCCAGAATCGCCACACGCGTCTCGAAGCTGCCAATCATTAACGGGAGGGGGAGATCCACGTGCCTGAATAATTCAGAAAAAATGGTAATGCGAATTCTGCTTTCCTAATGATGCTGTGTACGTTGTCCGTTGAGCGTCTCGCAACTTTGTCCGGTCGTATTGGGAGCCAGATCACATGTGTCTTGGTTTATAGGTTAGCCTACTATTCATTCTGCTATGTAGAAAAGACAGACGTGATTTAGTGTCTGATTATTCTGTATGGGGACAACATTGTTGTAGTGGTGTTCCCATGCGAACCATTGCATTACGGTTTGTTATAGGCTGTCTTTTGGAGTGCGTAGCCTATTTGATAAAAAAAAATTTTAAAAATACTTTTTTTTTTTTTTAAATGGCCACCCACTTTTGCTGAGTCCTACCTGAAAATTAAGTCTGGGCTACGCCACTGGTACAACAATAACTGGGCCTGTAAGCGACTCCTCACACTTTTCTATTTTGTTGGCCTTCTTGGAAATTAAGACTGAAATTTCTTGATATAATAAGTGAAGGGTTATCAGCATTACCTACTGAATCAGCCATATGCTTTGAGTCACACACTGAGGTGAATCATCTTTCACTCAAATAGATAAAATTCCTGTTGATACTGTTAGAAAATTGTGAGTTTGTTTTGCAGCCAAATTATCCGAATATTGTATTCTCCAATCAGTGGATCTGGGGGAGATTGTCCCTAAACTGTGCTTGAATCCTCATGTTCTGTCCATATTATAGTGTTTGCTATTCTGCCGAAACACGGGGGTTGTTTCAGAAATGGATGTGTGTGTGGTGTTCTGGAAGATTGTCTTGTGTCTTTCAGGGGGGGGTGTGTGTGTGTGTGTGTGTGTGTCCATATACTAGTTCTGAATTAGTGCACATTAACTCCAGAAATGTAAAACATTAAGTTTTTTCCCCGTGTTTGTTATGCCCACGACTCAACGACGTCTCGTTCGGCTGTCTGTGTACGGGCATAAAACTAAGATGCAGTTTTGTATGAAAATGACACTTTTGATTGTTTTTTTTCCCTCTTGTGTGCCGTGGTTTTTTCTCTGGGGGCGCAGTAATGATGACGGCACGCAAATGCAGTTTCACCCCATTGATGCTCCCGCTCCAGTCCCGACAGACTGTGCTCGATGAACAAGCCGAGGGATTCCACGTCCCATTTAGGAGCGCTCCTGCTAAATGTCCCGTACCAAGACTGTCATTTAATGCTAATTATAATGACACACGGAGCTGCTAATGCATGCTGGGTAAGAAAAGTCTATTTGCCTTCATTTCTTTCTATGAATTCATATTTTATAGTTGTTTTTTTTCTTCTTCTCCAGAGTTACTGAGAAAAATAATTTTTTTAAAGCTGTTAAATGTTTTCCCATCCTGATGTATGAACAGAATTGTATGCCTGTTTAAACAGAGACAGTGTATGCCTGTTTACACAGAGACAGTGCATGCCTGTTTACACAGAGACAGTGTATGCCTGTTTACACAGAGACAGTGCATGCCTGTTTACACAGAGACAGTGTATGCCTGTTTACACAGAGACAGTGCATGCCTGTTTACACAGAGACAGTGTATGCCTGTTTACACAGAGACAGTGCATGTCTGTTTACACAGAGACAGTGTATGCCTGTTTACACAGAGACAGTGCATGTCTGTTTACACAGAGACAGTGTATGCCTGTTTACACAGATACAGTGCATGCCTGTTTACACAGAGACAGTGTATGCCTGTTTACACAGATACAGTGCATGCCTGTTTACACAGAGACAGTGTATGCCTGTTTACACAGATACAGTGTATGTCTGTTTACACAGAGACAGTGTATGCCTGCTTACACAGAGACAGTGTATGCCTGTTTACACAGAGACAGTGTGTGCCTGTTTACACAGAGACAGTGTATGTCTGTTTACACAGAGACAGTGTATGCCTGTTTACACAGAGACAGTGTATGTCTGTTTACACAGAGACAGTGTATGCCTGTTTACACAGAGACAGTGTATGCCTGTTTACACAGAGACAGTGTATGCCTGCTTACAGAGAGACAGTGTATGCCTGTTTACACAGAGACAGTGTATGTCTGTTTACACAGAGACAGTGTATGTCTGTTTACACAGAGACAGTGTATGCCTGTTTACACAGAGACAGTGTATGCCTGCTTACACAGAGACAGTGTATGCCTGTTTACACAGAGACAGTGTATGTCTGTTTACACAGAGACAGTGTATGTCTGTTTACACAGAGACAGTGTATGCCTGTTTACACAGAGACAGTGTATGCCTGTTTACACAGAGACAGTGTATGTCTGTTTACACAGAGACAGTGTATGCCTGTTTACACAGAGACAGTGTATGCCTGTTTACACAGATACAGTGTATGTCTGCTTACACAGAGACAGTGTATGCCTGTTTACACAGAGACAGTGTATGCCTGTTTACACAGAGACAGTGTATGCCTGTTTACACAGAGACAGTGTATGCCTGTTTACACAGAGACAGTGTATGCCTGTTTACACAGAGACAGTGTATGCCTGTTTACACAGAGACAGTGTATGTCTGTTTACACAGAGACAGTGTATGTCTGTTTACACAGAGACAGTGTATGTCTGTTTACACAGAGCCAGTGTATGCCTGTTTACACAGAGACAGTGTATGCCTCCTTACACAGAGACAGTGTATGCCTGTTTACACAGAGACAGTGTATGTCTGTTTACACAGAGACAGTGTATGCCTGTTTACACAGAGACAGTGTATGTCGGTTTACACAGAGACAGTGTATGCCTGTTTACACAGATACAGTGTATGTCTGTTTACACAGAGACAGTGTATGTCTGTTTACACAGAGACAGTGTATGTCTGTTTACACAGAGACAGTGCATGTCTGTTTACACAGAGACAGTGTATGCCTGTTTACACAGAGACAGTGTATGTCTGTTTACACAGAGACAGTGTATGCCTGTTTACACAGAGACAGTGTATGCCTGTTTACACAGAGACAGTGTATGTCTGTTTACACAGAGACAGTGTATGCCTGTTTACACAGAGACAGTGTATGCCTGTTTACACAGAGACAGTGTATGCCTGTTTACACAGAGACAGTGTATGTCTGTTTACACAGAGACAGTGTATGCCTGTTTACACAGAGACAGTGTATGCCTGTTTACACAGAGACAGTGTATGTCTGTTTACACAGAGACAGTGTATGCCTGCTTACACAGAGACAGTGTATGCCTGTTTACACAGAGACAGTGTATGCCTGTTTACACAGATACAGTGTATGCCTGCTTACACGGAGACAGTGTATGCCTGTTTACACAGAGACAGTGTATGCCTGTTTACACAGAGACAGTGTATGCCTGTTTACACAGAGACAGTGTATGCCTGTTTACACAGAGACAGTGTATGTCTGTTTACACAGAGACAGTGTATGTCTGTTTACACAGAGACAGTGTATGTCTGTTTACACAGAGCCAGTGTATGCCTGTTTACACAGAGACAGTGTATGCCTGCTTACACAGAGACAGTGTATGCCTGTTTACACAGAGACAGTGTATGTCGGTTTACACAGAGACAGTGTGTGTCGGTTTACACAGAGACAGTGTATGCCTGTTTACACAGAGACAGTGTGTGTCGGTTTACACAGAGACAGTGTATGCCTGTTTACACAGAGACAGTGTATGTCGGTTTACACAGAGACAGTGTATGCCTGTTTACACAGAGACAGTGTATGCCTGTTTACACAGAGACGGTGTATGCCTGCTTACACAGAGACAGTGTATGTCTGTTTACACAGAGACAGTGTATGTCTGTTTACACAGAGACAGTGTATGTCTGTTTACACAGAGACAGTGTATGTCTGTTTACACAGAGACAGTGTATGTCGGTTTACACAGAGACAGTGTATGCCTGTTTACACAGAGACAGTGTATGCCTGTTTACACAGAGACGGTGTATGCCTGCTTACACAGAGACAGTGTATGCCTGTTTACACAGAGACAGTGTATGCCTGTTTACACAGATACAGTGTATGCCTGCTTACACGGAGACAGTGTATGCCTGTTTACACAGAGACAGTGTATGCCTGTTTACACAGAGACAGTGTATGCCTGTTTACACAGAGACAGTGTATGCCTGTTTACACAGAGACAGTGTATGTCTGTTTACACAGAGACAGTGTATGTCTGTTTACACAGAGACAGTGTATGTCTGTTTACACAGAGCCAGTGTATGCCTGTTTACACAGAGACAGTGTATGCCTGCTTACACAGAGACAGTGTATGCCTGTTTACACAGAGACAGTGTATGTCGGTTTACACAGAGACAGTGTGTGTCGGTTTACACAGAGACAGTGTATGCCTGTTTACACAGAGACAGTGTGTGTCGGTTTACACAGAGACAGTGTATGCCTGTTTACACAGAGACAGTGTATGTCGGTTTACACAGAGACAGTGTATGCCTGTTTACACAGAGACAGTGTATGCCTGTTTACACAGAGACGGTGTATGCCTGCTTACACAGAGACAGTGTATGTCTGTTTACACAGAGACAGTGTATGTCTGTTTACACAGAGACAGTGTATGTCTGTTTACACAGAGACAGTGTATGTCTGTTTACACAGAGACAGTGTATGTCGGTTTACACAGAGACAGTGTATGCCTGTTTACACAGAGACAGTGTATGCCTGTTTACACAGAGACGGTGTATGCCTGCTTACACAGAGACAGTGTATGTCTGTTTACACAGAGACAGTGTATGTCTGTTTACACAGAGACAGTGTATG
>CM056389.1:13143196-13201256 GCA_029718625.1 Synaphobranchus kaupii
TTTATTTTCCCTTTTGGGAACTTCAGTTGTAGCCACCAGCAACAACAAAAAAGACATAGACAGTGGGGCAGACCCACAACACACAAACAAACACACCAAATAAAGACATACAATATCAAATTAAGTGAATTAAATTAGAATTGGAATACCGCCATGATTAAAAATAGCCCCCGCTGTCCCGAGATGTCCAGTGTCATTTAGCAGTCTGGCAACACACAAACTCCGCCTCCACGAATTTCCTCCATACACGCAGTGTTGCGGTCTCTGTACTGTCGAAACTGAGCACCGAACTGCGTCAGCCTTCCCACTCGTCGCCTCACTCCTCCCCCGCACCATCTTCTCCTTCCCTTCCATGGTTTCCCTTTGAAGACCGCCTGCACTCTCTGATCAGTCCCAACATCTTCAACTCCGGTGAAGAGCGATGGTAAACTTTGCTGCTGCAGATCCAACGGACATTCCCGAGCATATGTTGCGAATGCGTCTCCATGGTGACGACCACAAACAAAATTATCCCGCCGAGACAATTCGCCAATATCATCAAAACAAGCGGCAGGAGTGCCCCGAAAAATCTCCAGCCCGCCTCCCCGCACCACAACAGACACACAGCGCATGAAAAAGTCAAAAGCCCGACACAACAAAATACATTCAAATTAACAAACACGAACACGAGAGACAGCTGGACTACACGTCGCCATTACAGCGCCACGTGACGTCACAAGAATAGTTACAAGAAGAGACTTTTTTTTATGAAGAGAGGGTATGTTTTGTGCTTGTGTATACATGCGCGAGTGTGCTGACATGAGGATCGAGACACAACCTTTATTTTAACTGTCATATTGTGATTAAAACCTTTTTTACAGGTGAGACCAAGCCCAGACAGAGCAAGGCCAGTGGAGCTGGCAGCTGAATTCCAGAACAGTAAGGCATACAAAACCCCAAAGGAATAGAAAAATAAAATAGTATTTACAAGTGGCTGTGGACAGGGTAAATGCATGTTTGATTGTGTGTGTGCGAGTGTCTGTGTGTGCGAATGCGAGTCTGTGTGTGTGTGCTAATCCACACAGAGCCTGACAGTTGAGCTCCAGCAGATGCTGTTAAGGGGGGGGGGGGGGGGGGGGTGGAGATGGGGGGGCAGGTTTGATCTGTGAAATCAACCTGTCCTTGTGTACATACACTCAGTACATCTGTACAAAAACAACTCCTAACCTAAACATCTGTCTGCATACCAAATTATTCCAATGAAAATGATGCCAAGTTGCAACTAAACTTTCTCCTATATGCTTAACAGACACAGAGCAAGCCACATCCCAGAAAAATGCTACGCATGTTTTTATATACATTCAACCTGGCCATGACATTACATTAAAACGCTTTTAAAATCTGCTCTTATCCACAACCTTCTAATTTTTACAGAGAAGATCCATTTGAACAGCTGGATATTTTACTGAAGCAATGGGTAGAATAGCAGTGTCCTACCTGGGAATTGAATCTCCAACCTTTAGGTTACAAGTCCAGTTTCCTAACCACTGCATTGAAAGCAGTGATCTTCATATCATCTCCATGGCTCTGCCTCGTCTCCAATGCCCAGTTTCAGCATATCTACTTTCCACAGTGATCAAACAGAGCCCGTAGATCTCACCTGGCTGAGCTCTCTGCAGTAAGATGCCCTAAAGCGAGGTGTAGATCTCACCTGGCTGAGCTCTCTGCAGTAAGATGCCCTAAAGCGAGGTGTAGATCTCACCTGGCTGAGCTCTCTGCAGTAAGATGCCCTAAAGCAAGGTGTAGATCTCACCTGGCTGAGCTCTCTGCAGTAAGATGCCCTAAAGCGAGGTGTAGATCTCACCTGGCTGAGCTCTCTGCAGTAAGATGCCCTAAAGCGAGGTGTAGATCTCACCTGGCTGAGCTCTCTGCAGTAAGATGCCCTAAAGCGAGGTGTAGATCTCACCTGGCCGAGCTCTCTGCAGTAAGATGCCCTAAAGCTGGGTGTAGATCTCACCTGGCTGAGCTCTCTGCAGTAAGATGCCCTAAAGCGAGGTGTAGATATCACCTGGCTGAGCTCTCTGCAGTAAGATGCCCTAAAGCTTGGTGTAGATCTCGCCTGGCTGAGCTCTCTGCAGTAAGATGCCCTAAAGCTTGGTGTAGATCTCACCTGGCTGAGCCCTCTGCAGTAAGATGCCCTAAAGCGAGGTGTAGATATCACCTGGCTGAGCTCTGCAGTAAGATGCCCTAAAGCTTGGTGTAGATCTCACCTGGCTGAGCTCTCTGCAATAAGATACCCTAAAGCTTGGTGTAGATCTCACCTGGCTGAGCTCTCTGCAGTAAGATGCCCTAAAGCGAGGTGTAGATCTCACCTGGCGGAGCTCTCTGCAGTAAGATGCCCTAAAGCGAGGTGTAGATCTCACCTGGCTGAGCTCTCTGGAGTAAGATGCCCTAAAGCGAGGTGTAGATCTCACCTGGCTGAGCTCTCTGCAGTAAGATGCCCTAAAGCGAGGTGTAGATCTCACCTGGCTGAGCTCTCTGCAGTAAGATGCCCTAAAGCGAGGTGTAGATCTCACCTGGCTGAGCTCTCTGCAGTAAGATGCCCTAAAGCGAGGTGTAGATCTCACCTGGCTGAGCTCTCTGCAGTAAGATGCCCTAAAGCGAGGTGTAGATCTCACCTGGCTGAGCTCTCTGCAGTAAGATGCCCTAAAGCTTGGTGTAGATCTCACCTGGCTGAGCTCTCTGCAGTAAGATGCCCTAAAGCTTGGTGTAGATATCACCTGGCTGAGCTCTCTGCAGTAAGATGCCCTAAAGCTTGGTGTAGATCTCACCTGGCTGAGCTCTCTGCAGTAAGATGCCCTAAAGCTTGGTGTAGATCTCACCTGGCTGAGCTCTCTGCAGTAAGATGCCCTAAAGCGAGGTGTAGATCTCACCTGGCTGAGCCCTCTGCAGTAAGATGCCCTAAAGCGAGGTGTAGATATCACCTGGCTGAGCTCTCTGCAGTAAGATGCCCTAAAGCTTGGTGTAGATCTCACCTGGCTGAGCTCTCTGCAATAAGATACCCTAAAGCTTGGTGTAGATCTCACCTGGCTGAGCTCTCTGCAGTAAGATGCCCTAAAGCGAGGTGTAGATCTCACCTGGCTGAGCTCTCTGCAGTAAGATGCCCTAAAGCTTGGTGTAGATCTCATCTGGCGGAGCTCTCTGCAGTAAGATGCCCTAAAGCGAGGTGTAGATCTCACCTGGCTGAGCTCTCTGGAGTAAGATGCCCTAAAGCGAGGTGTAGATCTCACCTGGCTGAGCTCTCTGCAGTAAGATGCCCTAAAGCTTGGTGTATATCTCATCTGGCGGAGCTCTCTGCAGTAAGATGCCCTAAAGCGAGGTGTAGATCTCACCTGGCTGAGCTCTCTGGAGTAAGATGCCCTAAAGCGAGGTGTAGATCTCACCTGGCTGAGCTCTCTGCAGTAAGATGCCCTAAAGCGAGGTGTAGATCTCACCTGGCTGAGCTCTCTGCAGTAAGATGCCCTAAAGCGAGGTGTAGATCTCACCTGGCTGAGCTCTCTGCAGTAAGATGCCCTAAAGCGAGGTGTAGATCTCACCTGGCTGTGCTCTCTGCAGTAAGATGCCCTAAAGCTTGGTGTAGATCTCACCTGGCTGAGCTCTCTGCAATAAGATACCCTAAAGCTTGGTGTAGATCTCACCTGGCTGAGCTCTCTGCAGTAAGATGCCCTAAAGCGAGGTGTAGATCTCACCTGGCTGAGCTCTCTGCAGTAAGATGCCCTAAAGCTTGGTGTAGATCTCATCTGGCGGAGCTCTCTGCAGTAAGATGCCCTAAAGCGAGGTGTAGATCTCACCTGGCTGAGCTCTCTGGAGTAAGATGCCCTAAAGCGAGGTGTAGATCTCACCTGGCTGAGCTCTCTGCAGTAAGATGCCCTAAAGCTTGGTGTAGATCTCATCTGGCGGAGCTCTCTGCAGTAAGATGCCCTAAAGCGAGGTGTAGATCTCACCTGGCTGAGCTCTCTGGAGTAAGATGCCCTAAAGCGAGGTGTAGATCTCACCTGGCTGAGCTCTCTGCAGTAAGATGCCCTAAAGCGAGGTGTAGATCTCACCTGGCTGAGCTCTCTGCAGTAAGATGCCCTAAAGCGAGGTGTAGATCTCACCTGGCTGAGCTCTCTGCAGTAAGATGCCCTAAAGCGAGGTGTAGATCTCACCTGGCTGTGCTCTCTGCAGTAAGATGCCCTAAAGCTTGGTGTAGATCTCACCTGGCTGACCTCTCTGCAGTAAGATGCCCTAAAGCGAGATGTAAATATCACCTGGCTGAGCTCTCTGCAGTAAGATGCCCTAAAGCTTGGTATAGATCTCACCTGGCTGAGCTCTCTGCAGTAAGATGCCCTAAAGCTTGGTGTAGATCTCACCTGGCTGAGCTCTCAGCAGTAAGATGCCCTAAAGCGAGGTGTAGATCTCACCTGGCTGAGCTCTCTGCAGTAAGATGCCCTAAAGCGAGGTGTATATCTCACCTGGCTGAGCTCTCTGCAGTAAGATGCCCTAAAGCTTGGTGTAGATCCATGCAGCACTAAGACACCTGATTCTACTTATCAAGGTCTTGATTGAAAACCATAAGTAGTTAATTAGTTGAATCAGGTGTCTTAGTGCTGGGCTAAATCAAAAACCTGCACCCACACCGGCCCTTTTCGGATGAGGTTCATCACCCCTGATATAGAGGGAGGCTCACCTTATAATATACTCTCGGTATCTGTGTGTGTGTGCATGTGTGTGTTTTTGTCTGTGAGAGAGTGTATGTGTGTGTGTGTTTCTATATATTTGTCTGTTGCTATATGTGTGTTTGTGTATCTGTCAGGGTGTGTATGAGTTTCAATATATCTGTTGGTTACTATATGTGTGTGTGCTTCTGTGTGTGTGTGTGTGTGTGTGTGTGTATGTGTGTGTGTATGCATGTGTGAGTTTCTATATGTCTATTACTATATGTGGGTGCGTGCGTGCGTGCGTGCGTGTGCATGTGTGAGTTTCTATATGTCTGTTACTATGTGTGTGTGTGTGTGTGAGTGAGTCTGTGTGTGTGCGTGCGTGTGTGTGTATGCATGTGTGAGTTTCTATATGTCTGTTACTATATGTGTGTGTGTGTGTGTGTATGTGTGTGCATGTGTGAGTTTCTATATGTCTGTTACTATATATGTGTGTGTGTGCGTGCGTGCGTGCGTGTGTGTGCATGTGTGAGTTTCTATATGTCTGTTACTATGTGTGTGTGTGTGTGTGAGTGAGTCTGTGTGTGTGCGTGCGTGTGTGTGTATGCATGTGTGAGTTTCTATATGTCTGTTACTATATGTGTGTGTGTGTGTATGTGTGTGCATGTGTGAGTTTCTATATGTCTGTTACTATATATGTGTGTGTGTGTGCGTGCGTGCGTGCGTGCGTGCGTGCGTGTGTGTGCATGTGTACCTCTATCTCGTGTAAAATTCCATCTTGTGTTATACTGTATATCTCTCTCTCTTGATTGGAGGCTTGTCTGGGGAGACAGGAGGTTGAGAAGGAAAAGAGAGGGATTGAGTATACAGGGAAAAAGAAGTAAGGGAGGATAGAAAGAGAGAAAGAGAGGGATGGGCTGGGGAGAGGGAGGTTATTTATGAGGTCCAGCCTGGAGGCTCCTGGTCCCTCTCACTTCAGCTCTCTGACAGGAAGGTGTTTGTGAACCCATTCAGCGTGCGAGTCTTTGCTCTTACTCTCCGCTGGAGTCCATATTGTTATTATCATTCTGCTCCTCAGCACTCCCCCTTCATTGTGTCTTATAACAAAAGTTTCCTTTTCTTTTCTCTTTACAGATGAGGAGTCAGTTGGCGGTTAAAGATGGCCACTGGAATCCCTGCCAGCTGATCACATGACCGACCTCTGCAGAGTTTTTACAGTGACAGTTATCGCATCATGTTTTTTCCCCTAATGCATTTTTTTTTTAAACATCGATCCTCTCCCGGGGTGATGGAGATTAGATTATTGTCAGAGCGTGCGGTAGGTAGCGCCAAGTCACATGACTCATTATTGAAGAGGTCGCCGCCGCCCACACCGGGAGTCCGCTCCCCGCGATGGCGGTAATTTGCGATTGATCTAATTGATTAATGTGGTCGCGGTCCGATTATTCAGAGCTTGCGCAGGTCTGGTGCCATGGTTCAATTATGCCATGATCTGATTGGAGGGGAGGGGAGGTGGGGGTTGGAGGGTTTAATAGGAATCAAAGTGAAATTGATGAGTTTATTACTGCTTAATGACCTGTGGACCGAGGGTCACCATGCGCTCGGCGTCATGCAAACGGCAACATGTTCTGGTAGAAGAACGTGAAGTTCCACTTGCATGTGCACTGAAGTCTCATTAAGGTCACGCTTTGAGTGCTTAAAATGTAAAAGGAATGGATGACGGCCTGAGTCGCGGACGTCCGCTAGAATAACCCAAGTGTGAGGAGTCGAGGACGTCCGCTAGAATAACCCAAGTGTGAGGAGGAGGAGGACAATGTTGAGTAAGTGACAGAAGATGGAGAATGGGTATTGTATCGACAGTTTTGAGGTGTCAGTTATGTTAACAAGCAAAGCTGTCCTATGAGATACTGAGGCAGGCAGGCAGACAGACAGACAGACAGACAGAAAACGTGAGAAGCGGTAGTGCTCGTCCAAAACAATTTAGGTGACAGTCATAATAAAATAAAGAAAAAATTAAAATAAAAAAAATTCTGTGCAGTCTCTCTTTTCTAAGATAATTATTGCTAGCACTACTAGTGGGTGAACATATCTGTAAATAGGCAGCCAGGTTAATGTTAGAGTCACAGGCAGCCTGGTTAATGTTAGAGTCACAGGCAGCCTGGTTAATGTTAGAGTCACAGGCAGCCTGGTTAATGTTAGAGTCACAGGCAGCCTGGTTAATGTTAGAGTCACAGGCAGCCAGGTTAACGTTAGAGTCACAGGCAGCCTGGTTAATGTTAGAGTCACAGGCAGCCTGGTTAATGTTAGAGTCACAGGCAGCCTGGTTAATGTTAGAGTCACAGGCAGCCTGGTTAACGTTAGAGTCACAGGCAGCCTGGTTAATGTTAGAGTCACAGGCAGCCTGGTTAACGTTAGAGTCACAGGCAGCCTGGTTAATGTTAGAGTCACAGGCAGCCTGGTTAACGTTAGAGTCACAGGCAGCCAGGTTAACGTTAGAGTCACAGGCAGCCTGGTTAACGTTAGAGTCACAGGCAGCCTGGTTAATGTTAGAGTCACAGGCAGCCTGGTTAATGTTAGAGTCACAGGCAGCCAGTGACATTAAAAACCAGCAGACCCTGTGGCTCTCCAGGACCAGGGTTGGGGACCCAGCAGACCCTGTGGCTCTCCAGGACCAGGGTTGGGGACCCCAGCAGACCCTGTGGCTCTCCAGGACCAGGGTTGGGGACCCCAGCAGACCCTGTGGCTCTCCAGGACCAGGGTTGGGGACCCCAGCAGACCCTGTAGCTCTCCAGGACCAGGGTTGGGGACCCCAGCAGACCCTGTGGCTCTCCAGGACCAGGGTTGGGGACCCCAGCAGACCCTGTGGCTCTCCAGGACCAGGGTTGGGGACCCCAGCAGACCCTGTAGCTCTCCAGGACCAGGGTTGGGGACCCCAGCAGACCCTGTGGCTCTCCCGGACCAGGGTTGGGGACCCCAGCAGACCCTGTAGCTCTCCAGGACCAGGGTTGGGGACCCCAGCAGACCCTGTAGCTCTCCAGGACCAGGGTTGGGGACCCCAGCAGACCCTGTGGCTCTCCAGGACCAGGGTTGGGGACCCCAGCAGACCCTGTAGCTCTCCAGGACCAGGGTTGGGGACCCCAGCAGACCCTGTGGCTCTCCCGGACCAGGGTTGGGGACCCCAGCAGACCCTGTAGCTCTCCAGGACCAGGGTTGGGGACCCCAGCAGACCCTGTAGCTCTCCAGGACCAGGGTTGGGGACCCCAGCAGACCCTGTGGCTCTCCAGGATGACACGCGCTGTGAAACAAAGCGTGCGGCTGAAAAACCTAACCGGCAGACATCGCTCTTGTGAATAACCAAATTTGGATTGCTGCACGTTTACCGTGCTCCAGGAATGTTTAATTGATTTGATTAATAACCACCCTGACTGTTCCCGTTGCACCACCTGGAAATCCTGAGACGCAGCCCCGAAACTGATCCCAACCTCAGGCCGTTACCCTGCCAACCCCCAGGCTGTTGCCATGCTGGTTACCTTGCCGACCGCACACTGTTTCCTGCACCGTATGTGATGTAGTGTAGTGTAATGTAATGGATGCAGAGGGCCATATTTACCTGCAGACCAGGGTCATGATGTAGCCTATAATTGTGGAATATTAAGACATATCGCAGTCTGAAACGGAAATGCGTTTCGACACCCAAGTTTTATCAGCCGTCCCAGCGGTCTCTCTCTCTCTCTCTCCCTCTCCCCCCCCCCCCCCCTCTCTCTCCCTCCCTCTCTCTCTCTCTCTCTCTCTCTCTCTCTCCCTCTCTCTCTCTCTCCCCTCTCTCTCTCTCTCTCTCCCCCTCCCTCCCTCTCTCTCTCCCCCTCTCTCTCTCTCTCTCTCCCCCTCTCTCTCTCTCTCTCTGCGCGCCGGGTGAGTAATGACGAGCCAGAACGGGCAGACGTGGCGTATCGCTGTCTTTCATCACCGTAACAAATGAACTGGTCCAGAGAGAACCATAAATCTCCAAATAATAAAGGCGACCGGGATGAGTGCCGGGCCGTGCTGCTCCGGGTGAAACGACGTGTCCTGCATGTAACCAACGCGTCCGTTTCTCGCTCTCCGTTTCAGCGACGGCACTCTCCTGTTTATTTGCGAGCAGATGTCACAGAGAGTTTTTTTTAATGATGTCTTCGGCCTGCTGTTCATATATGAGAAACACTCCATTTGGGATAATCTCTTAGTTGGTAACATCCCTCACATCAAATAAATCCATCAACTGATAGATCAATCAATGGATTTTTTTATTATTTCACAGAGCTTGTCTCTGGATAAATCCAAACAGATGATCTAAAGTCGTTACTCCATTACATTGGAGAGTCTCTCCCCTTTGCTTATGGATACAAGCATTCTGGGTAATTGCCATGTTTTAGAGGATTGCTTTATTGGTTATTGGCAGATTAATTATGGGCTGATATGCAGGGGAGTGCAATGCAAACTGACCCGTTTGTCTTTTCCCTTTATAGTCACAGGCTGTGGAATCCCCCCCCCCCCCCCCTCGGAGAGCCACAGGGTCCTGCTGGGGTCTGTTTTCATCCAGCGAACGATTCAGCCCCAATAAACCAGGTGAGATGCGTTACCTGTGTGACAAACTGCTATAACCGCTCAATGAAGTGCTGAGTAACACCAAAAACCAGCTGACCCAGAACCAGGGCTGCAGACCCCCTGCTCTACAGGGTTTAAAAAGGTCCCCAATCTCTCCCCTTTAAGTCCATATCTCACTCATGCATGGACACACAGTGTAGCCAGCCTGTGTTTTGTTTATATTTCTATTTGGCTGACACACTCTTGGCCAGAGCTATCCAGACAGAGGGAAGAGGAAAGAGGTACCCACAATGAATGAGTGTTCAGAACATCTTTGTACAGAACATCTTTTATTATCTGAACACTCTTGTGTTGTCTTATCCAGGCATTTTAGAGAGAATGGACACTGGTTTTCAGGGTAAGGGGAACTGGTTTTAGGGGTAAGGGGCACTGGTTTTAGGGGTAAAGGCAACTGGGTTCTATTATCACTATTCTGAATGAGTCAAAGAAATAATATTACTAAAATGTAAACTAATATCGATATTTATGAGAATGCTATCCATAGCTATAGGTGCCATACAGAGGCCATGCTGCAGAATCCTAGATCAGTTGAAACAGGAACAAATGAACAGTTCACCTTGTCCTTTGCCTGAGGCAGGACACAGAGAGTAAAAAGAAAGACAGGCTTTATGTTTGTGTTGAGCCCCTCTGAGCGATTTCTCCAGGAAGGGAAGGTAAAGGGACAGAGACGTTGTTCTGAAAGTAACCAACTGGCTCAGCGTACACCTGTTTTCCTGTCTGACTGAGCCAACACCAACACCAGGAGCTTATCTCAGTGAATGAGCGGGGAAGCAGAGTGTGTGTCCTCATAAATAACGGGCTCCGCAGTCATTTGAGTTAGTCCGCGGTTTAATATTAATCTGCCATTGACCTTGCAGAAGGGAGAGGGTCATGTGAGAACGTCAAACGAGAAACAGCACCTCTGCTGGCCCTCAGGTATGTGGTACAGGTGTGTCTCTGTCGGAGATCTCAGTCATGCCGCAGTGTCATGCTGCAGGTTTAACTCCAGTCCTGGAGGTCTGCAGTGTCTGCAGGTTTAACTCCAGTCCTGGAGGACCGCAGTGTCTGCAGGTTTAACTCCAGTCCTGGAGTTAAACCTGCAGGTTTAACTCCAGTCCTGGAGGGGGCGCTGTGTCTGCAAGTTTAACTCCAGTCCTGGAGGGCCGCAGTGTCTGCAGGTTTAACTCCAGTCCTAGAGGGCCGCAGTGTCTGCAGGTTTAACTCCAGTCCTGGAGGGCCGCAGTGTCTGCCGGTTTAACTCCAGTCCTGGAGGGGGGCGCTGTGTCTGCAAGTTTAACTCCAGTCCTGGAGGGCCGCAGTGTCTGCAGGTTTAACTCCAGTCCTAGAGGGCCGCAGTGTCTGCAGGTTTAACTCCAGTCCTGGAGGGGCCACAGTGTCTGCAGGATTAACTCCAGTCCTGGAGGGGGCGCTGTGTCTGCAGGTTTAACTCCAGTCCTGGAGGGGCCGCTGTGTCTGCAGGTTCTCTCAGTCCAGGGAAAGGCCTTCATCGCTCACGGGCGCTAGGTTGGCCTTGGGGGAGAGAGTCTTAGTGCCTCGCTGCAGGTACACTATCGATTTCCATTCTCGCTTCTCTGTCGACTGATCGGAAGACTAATGGTGCCGATCTTCCCGCTATTTTTGACCTCTTTCCTCTTCAAGAAGGAATTACAGGGAATAGGCAAAAAAAAATAAAAAGAGGAGAAGAGAGGTTTTAAAGTGACTTAAATGAAGCATGTTGCTTTTGTTTGGCTGTTCACAAGGGCCACTTCCTCCTGATTTTTTTTGGCTGTCCTGCTGGTGCGTTGTGTTGGTTGCCCTGGAGACCGCATGACTGACACCTGCCTGTGTATATCTCCTAATTTACACGGCTAGCAGCATTGGGGGTGGGGTGTTTTGGTACTGTGCCACCAAGAGTAGGAACTTAGCATAAGCTACAGATGAGATTATGCTTTAAACAATGTATCAGTGTTAATACTGCTCCTGTCAAGTAAAATACAGTTGAAAATATCTCAAGTTAATCTGGCTAATACCTCAACACTGCTTCCTCAAATACTCCCTGTAACTAACCCTAACCCTAACACCCCCCAGGGTACTTGACACACACACACACACACACACACACACCTTTGAATCACTTGACTATTTTCACCGCAATTTGCCAATTCCTCTGTTTGAACAATTACGCGGTGTTTCACAGTTTTGACAGTTTTCTCTGGGCTCGTGCTCATTCTGAAGAGGAAAGATACGGAGTTTCATCTCACTTTTCTATCCGTGATTATTTAATTGCAGCCGGCCAGGTGGTTTGGACCGGTATATCAGCGCATGGCATCACTGTGATTCAGCGATTTGCGATGGGCCCTCTCTCCCGTTAAAAGATGTCGTCCAGGAGCTGTAAAGCAGGAAATGACATCGTTGCCCGTAAGGTCAGGTAAGGTAAGAGAAGCAAAACAAGCTTAGTGCCCAAAACCAAGTGTCCCCCGCAGGAAATTACTTGCACTGAAACTGTGCAGGATAATGCCTGAGCAGTTATTTAACCTGACAATGGCCGCGTTATGCCTGCCGTACATCACCCAAGCAGAGGTAAAACGCCTTCGGGGGGGGGAAATGGCTTCAATTTCAGTTTCGGAGCGAGCCGGCGTTCCGTGGATCTAAGACGGAGTGTCATTGGATCCCGGAATCTGTGCCCGGGATGGGCGGGGGGATATCTGAGAGCTCCTGTGAGTCGTGCTTTTTATTATATCTTTTATTATATCTTTTGTACTGCAGCTGCATTTGTTGTCCATGACATGCGCCCCCAAACACCCCCCTTTGTGGACGATAGTTATCTTAATGGCTGTGTGAGGAAGACTTATATACATGAAAGACCCCATGTCTACGGCCCGTAAAGAGTTCTCCCAGAGCACGATGAACCGTTAATTTGGGGCGGCGCAATTAATTTACGGAATTACAAGCACGTTACAAAATGATTTTTTTTTTCCACCCCGCCGTTATTCACGCGAGCTTTGTTCATCTTCCGTTTGGTTTGGTCATATCTCAGGACGTATGTTTTTTTTCCCAGAATGACTCTGAATCCTAGAGTCCCCTCAACATGCCCATCAGCTCACGGAAAGGTCAACTTGAGAGACCGTAAAAATAAGTTATTAATGTAGATGTGTGCTCGTGACCGTGTAAAAGTTTTGTCTGAACCTTGAATGATTTCCCTGAGGTTTACTCGAAGGGTAAAGCCGGCTTTTGAATGTTAAGTGAAAGGGCTTTATGTCTTCATCTGACTTACTGTGCAGTATTCCAGCTTGGGGAATCGGGCAGGTACCCCAGGTATTTCTGGGGGCTTTGAGTTTTTCCACAAGGCTGGTAATCAAGCCACACACACACACACACACACACACACTCCCACACACACACACACACACACACACACACACACACACACACACACACACACACACAGACACTCACTCTCAATCACTCACTCACTCACACACACACACACACACACACACACGTACAAACATGCACACACTCTCACTCTCAATCACTCACTCACTCACACACACATACAAACATGCACACACTCTCACTCTCAATCACTCACTCACACACACACATGTACAAACACGCACACGCACACACACGCGCGCGCGCACACACACACACAATCCAAAAATTGCCTTTCAGTAAATAAGAAAGAAATGACTGACAAGCCCCTCTTAGTCTCCGAACACACATCCTCCAGCTGGCTGTTTATGCTAATCAAGCTTTCTGCAGCTACGGGGTGGAAATCTGAGCTTGACTCGCGAAGAACAAGTTAAGGATGTAATCTTTATATCCTTAACACCCAGGCAGTGTCCCCGTGATCGTTTTGTTAATGCATGAAAGCATAATTCTGTTTCGCTGTGCTGTAAAATAGTAAAAACAAAAATGAACGCAGGTACATAATTGCTATCAGCCAATTACTGCAGCATAGTCTCATGCACGTTTGGAACCTGACTGGAAAGAGGGATTTTTTTTTACTGTGAACAGTCTGATCATGTTTGCGGGTAAGTGTAGGTATGAGAGAGGTGACTGACAGTCCCTCCCCTGAGTACAGCGCCCCTTCCCCCCCCCCCCAACCAAAATCTCATGGATTGAAACTTGACAAATGACAAACTCGTGTGCTGCTGTGCCAAGAATAAATTTGCATAACACTGATCTTCTTTGTGATTTCCATAATAACACAAGAAACTGGTGAGTTTTTCAAAGAGTAAATACAGGTAGAATAGTCTCTGCTTTAGTTATTTATTTTTACACAGTTTCTGTCTTTTGTTCCCAGATTTGAAATTGAGCTGTCACTTTCCTGCCACTCGGTGTGGTTTAATGTTTCTGAGGACTGCGATCTTCTGCTGGTAATCACAGCCTCCTTATGATGGTGTCTGTCAGCTCTGATTATACGCAGTGCTCAGCTAAGCAGGGCAGCACCAGGGTCACTGCTGAGATTACTTCCAGATATTTAAAAACTTCATCTCTGCAAGTTTTTGTTTGAGTCTTTGTGTGTATGTGTGTGTGTATGTGTTACATTACATTTATTTAGCAGACGCTTTTATCCAAAGCGACATACAGTAAGTGCGTACAGAGACATCATCATCATTACAGAACAGACAAGGCAAAGCACATCCTTTGCATAATGTAGCAGCTATCCCTAGCAATGAACGTTGACTGTAGTTCACAGTAAGCTGTGGGCAAATCAGCAACACCACACTTTCATTCCAAATACTATTATAAACTATACTATTATAAACCATTCCAAATACTATTATAAACTATGCTATTATAAACCATTCCAAATACTATTATAAACTATAATAAACAGACAGGAAAACACAGGGAACTGATATTCCTAGGTGAGGATATCAGTCAAGGTGGAGTCTGAAGAGGTGTGTCTTCAGGCCTCGACGGAATGCAGGCAGGGTTGGAGTAGAACGTGGGGGAATGGGAAGTTCATTCCACCACTGAGGTGCTAATGTGGAAAAACTCCGCAGTCGGGACAAGCGAGAGCCTTTGACACGGAGTGGGGGAAGTGCCAGTCACCCTGCTGTAGATGAGCGAAGTGGTCGAGCAGGAACATAGTTCTGGATTAAGTCCTGCAGGTAGGCGGGGCCTGTCCTATTGGCTGCAGTGTAGGCCAGGGTCAGAACTTTGAACCTGATCCTGGCTGCAACTGGCAGCCAGTGGAGAGACCTCAGCAGGGGGGTTACGTGGGAAAATTTCGGGAGGTTGAACACAAGCCGGGCAGCTGCATTCTGGATCAGTTGAAGAGGCAGAATGGCGCAGGCCGGTAGGCTTGCGAGCAGGGAGTTGCAGTAGTCCAGGCGTGAGGTGACCATGGTCTGGACAAGAAGCTGGGTGGAGTAGGTGGTCAGGTACGGTCGAATCCTCCTGATGTTGTACAGGAGGAACCTGCAGGACCGTGCCGTCGCCCTGATGTGCTCTTTGAAGTCCAGCCGGTCGTCCAGGACCACCCCCAGGTTCCTTGCAGAGCGGGAGGCAGCCACCACGGTCCCATCAACGGTGATGGAGAGGTCATGTAGTGGGGAGGTCTTGTACGGCATGAAGAGGAGCTCTGTCTTGTCAAGGTTGAGCTTCAGGTGATGGGTAGCCATCCACTCAGAGATGTCAGTCAGACAAGCAGATATCCTCTCCATAACCTGTGGGGTAGAGGGAGGGAAAGAGGAAGAGTTGAGTATCGTCAGCATAGCTATGGTATGAGAAGCCATGTGCATGGATTACTGAGCCAAGAGACTTAGTATACATAGAGAACAGCAGAGGACCCAGTACAGATCCCTGCGGGACTCCTGTAGACAGGGGACGGGGAGCAGAGACGGAACCCTTCCAGGAGACTTGGTAGGATCTATCAGTGAGATACGATACAAACCAAGAGAGGGCAGTTCCAGAAATGCCCATCTCAGCGAGTGTGGAGATCAGGAGTTTGTGGTTGACCGTGTCGAATGCCGCAGACAGGTCAAGGAGAATCAGAACAGAGGAGAGGGAGGAGGCTCTAGCAGTGGCGAGTGCCTCAGTCACAGCCAGGAGAGCAGTTTCGGTGGAATGGCCGGTTCTGAAGCCAGACTGATGCGGGTCAAGCAGGTTGTTCTGGTGGAGAAAAACAGACAGTTGGTTAAGGACAGCACGTTCAATTGTTTTGGACAGGAAGGGCAAGAGAGATACAGGACGGTAGTTCCTGACATCAGCGGGATCTAAGCTAGGTTTTTTAAGGAGTGGGGTTACACGGGCAGTTTTAAAGGCAGCAGGAACATGGCCACAGATTAGGGAGGTGTTAATAACGGAGGACAGATATGGAAGGAGCTCAGCAGATATAGACTGGAGGACTGCTGAAGGTATAGGGTCTAGTGGACAGGTGGTTGCGCGCTGGCGCGTCACCAGCTCGAGCACATCGGAGTCCTTCAGAGTCTTGAAGGACGACAGTGTAGCGATGGGTTCAGTATGGGGGATGTGGGGTGTCACCGGATGCGTGAAGGAGTTCCGGATCGCAGCCACCTTCCCCTCAAAGTGGGTCAGGAAGTCATCTGCAGAGAGGGAGGAGGGTGAAGGGGGTGGAGGGGGGGGGTGAGCAGGGAGGAGAAGGTGGAAAAGAGTTTACGTGGATAGTTAGATAGACATGTATCAATTTTCGACTGGAAAAATGAAGTTTTAGCTGATGTAGTTGCAGCTGTGAAGGCTGCCAGCAGAGTGTGGTAGGAGGCCAGGTCATCTGGGGATCTGGATTTCCTCCACTTTCTCTCAGCGGCTCGTAGCATGGTTCTGCTGGATCTGAGAGAATCCGTCAGCCACGGGGAAGGGGGTGATAGTCGGGCTGGTTTGGAGACAAGAGGGCATAGTGAGTTGAGAGACTGAGAGAGGCATGAGTTAAACACAGAGGTGGCGACATCAATGGGCATTTTAGCAAAGGTAGCAGGAGGAGGAAGTGCAGAGAGAGCAGAAGTAGTGAGAGGTGTGAGAGAGGGTGCGGAGATTTCTCCTGAACATAACAGCGGGTGGGTTGTTAGCGGATTTGAGGGAGAGTGGGCAGGAGAGAAAATGAGATAAAGAAATGGTCCGATACGTGGAGGGGGGTCACCGTGAGTTCAGATGTGGCGCAACTCCTGGTGAGTACAAGGTCCAGTTGGTTACCACCATTGTGGGTGGCAGGCGATGGGGACTGAGTGAGGGCAAAGGACTGGAGGAGTGAGGTGACACTGGATAGCTGGGCACTGTCTGGTTGGAGGTTGAAGTCTCCCAGTAGGATTACTGGGGTACCATCCTCAGGGAAGGAGCTCAGGAGTGTGTCCAGTTCATCCAGGAAAGCGCCGAGCGGACCTGGGGGGCGATAGAGAACAACAATGTTAAGTGCAGATGGGTGAGTTACAGTGACTGCATGAAACTCAAAGGAGGAGATATTCAGGCAGGGTACAGTGGGAATAGAGAATTTCCAGGATGTGGAAATGAGCAAACCAGTACCCCCGCCTCTGCCTGAGGCCCTGGGGGTGTGGGAGAAGGAGTAGCCAGCAGACAGAGCAGCTGGAGTGGCTGTGTTATCTGGAGTGATCCAGGTCTCAGTGAGAGCCAGGAAGTGGAGGGACTTCACCTTGGCATATGCAGTGATGAAGTCAGCTTTCTGGACGGCTGACCGGCAGTTCCATAGTCCACCCACCACTGAGAGTTCCTTATGAGAGGACAGCGGTGGGTAGACCAGGTTAGCCGGACAGCGTCTGCGGTGGTTGGGCCTCCAGGAGCGAGGCATGGAGCACAGAGGAATGGGGGTTAGACACATGGTAGGGGGTGAGAAGACAGGTTAGGTGGGGGAAGATCATTACAAACTGTTCAAATTACCGATGAGGCTGCCGTCTTCACGGTCTTCACGGCAGCCTCTACTTTAACTTATAGAGTTGGCTAATTTCTCGAATGCACTCAGCTGCTTGCAGGGCTAATTCACTCAGGTGAATCTATTTGCGATTAGCAACACAAAACACTAGCAATTTACCTAGAAACACAAAGCAAGTAAACAAGTGGTCGGTAATGCTGCAATTTACATTAACTAAACCGTGACTACACTACAAACAGTTCAATCAGCTAACGCACAGCTGAACCAAATGAAAAAGACGATACTTAAGCCTATCCGACGGTAGATTGATAACGCAGGTCTGCTTGCACTCTGAACTAGGAATGCAAAACACACTATTTATTCACTCAGGTGAATCTATTTGCGATTAGCAACACAAAACACTAGCAATTTACTAGACCTAGAAACACAAAGCAAGTAAACAAGTGGTCGGTAATGCTGCAATTTACATTAACTAAACCGTGACTACACTACAAACAGTTCAATCAGCTAACGCACAGCTGAACCAAATGAAAAAGACGATACTTAAGCCTATCCGACGGTAGATTGATAACGCAGGTCTGCTTGCACTCTGAACTAGGAATGCAAAACACGTTATTTATTCACTCAGGTGAATCTATTTGCGATTAGCAACACAAAACACTAGCAATTTACTAGACCTAGAAACACAAAGCAAGTAAACAAGTGGTCGGTAATGCTGCAATTTACATTAACTAAACCGTGACTACACTACAAACAGTTCAATCAGCTAACGCACAGCTGAACCAAATGAAAAAGACGATACTTAAGCCTATCCGACGGTAGATTGATAACGCAGGTCTGCTAATATTTATCTGTCAGTCAAGTTTAATTTGGCTTCCGGGTTTGGAGTTCACATCCCACCTGAATTTATTCCTTTCCTTACAGTCACTTAGTTGTATAAAAACACTCAGTTGTAGAAAAACAGCAAAATAGACGATGAAGGCAGAGATAAACAAAAAAGATTTACATTTTAATAAAGTAATTTTCCCTGTTTCTTGGCACATTGGTCACGCTTTTGACATTTTATGTTGACATTTTATGATGCTGTCACACCCCGGGACATACCCTTCGGCGAGAGACGCAGCAGTTACAGGTTTGCATAGAGAGAGAGAGAGCGCGCCCCCATACCGACACATCCGCCCCCATACCGACAAACAAGTGATCCATCCATATCTACTGCATATCTGGCATATGGTTTGAGGCTTGAGACATGCAGCAGTCGGGCGGCAGTGTAGTATAATGGTTAAGGAACTGGCCTTGTAACCGAAAGGTTGCAGGTTCGATTCCCAGGTAGAACACTGCCGTTGTACCCTTGAGCAAGGTACTTAACCTGAATCGCTTCAGTACATATCCAGGTGTATAAATGGATAATACAGTATATGTAAAAGAAATGCTAAAAAGTTGTGTAAGTCGCTCTGGATAAGAGGGTCTGCTAAATGCCTGTAATGTAATGTAATATTGCTTGTAAGAGTACCTGAAAATAAGATAGCAAGAGTCTTTTGATATCCTTTTATACCCAGTCATGATAGCATCACCTGTTTACCTGTGGAATGTTCCAAACAGGTGTTTTTTTTGCACTTCCCAGTCTTTTTATGTTTTTTGCCCCTGTTGCAACTTTTTTGGAACGTGTTGCAGGAATCAAATTTGGAATTAGCGTATATTTACAAAAATCTATAAAGTTGATGAGGTAAAACATTAAATATATTTTATTTGTACTGTTTTCAGTTAAATATATGTAAAAGAGAATTTACAAATCAATGCTTTCTGCTTTTATATGCATTTTTCATACTGTCCCAACTTTTTTGGAGTTGGGGTTTGTATATATGTGTGTATTTCTACTATCTACAATGAATCAATATTATCTATATCTAATCTAATCTACAATAACTAACACTTTAGTTTAGTCTCTCTAACAGAATAAATCTAATCTCATAAACCTTATTTGGGAGACCAGTAAAACAAGTGATGATTTGTTCATGCTTGTAAAAAGGAATGATGTGATATGAATGTTATAAATGCCCAGAGGGACTGCCCCTCTGTGGGTCTTTGAATATGCATCCGGTTTTGTGACTCCCCTTCTGCAGAATAAAGAACATTATTATATTAAGTACAGTTCCTGCCTCGCACCTTTTTCTACTCCTTTTTCTTGGGAGTCTTAACAGCTGCAAAGACTAAACAGCAGATGGGCTATGGCACACACAGTTCATTAACACGCCAGTCCCTACAGATAGTTCGCTCGTCACATTTTTAAACTTCAACAAATCGGCGAGAAGGCACACGCGCGCACAAAACAACACTAATTACCGTTGAGAAGTTTTACGTGTTGAATGGGTCGACGAGCCGCGACGTGAAACAAATGGTTACGCATCACCGCCATTTCATATTTCGAAGTTGTAATCAGCGTCGCCTGTCACGCAAAATTCATTGGAACTACATTGCTCTTGAGTGGATTAATTGCGGGTGTGTTGGAGGGTGTAGATCGATTTTTTTTTCGCGCGAAGAGACAACCTCGTTTGTGTGGGTGCTGGCGTGGAGCCACTTCATTACGGTCCAAACGAGGGGAAAACAAATGAATAAATTAATTAATTTGATAAAACGCAGTTACAAGCTGCACAGTGTCCCAGCTTGGATACATAAGCCTTTTCACTGGTACAAAGATCTTAATTGTATTTTATTCTTTTTATAGTGTTGCCGTGGCAGCATGCAGAGTAGGAATACGCCATTATTGCAACGCTGCGCGGTTTGTCAAGGGAGTATCGGCGGCTGTTCCGCTGGGAGAATAAGGTGTGCAGTGCAGTCCGTTTGAATCCTGCACTGATAATTAAGTGGTAAGTCCTCTTCATTATTCCCAAAAAAACCCGGGGGGAGAAACGGCTCTGCACAACTTTTCCAATTATTGCCTCTCTGCCAGCGCCGTTTGCATGGCTGGAGCGGTTCTATACGCGCGTGCGTCTCACCGGCCCGCCGTCTGGACCAGATTCCGAGCTTCCCCGGCCGGGCCAGAGTTGGAGAAGCCACACTTAGGCACACATAGATGTGTTGAGTTCATGTTTTTTTAAATTTATTTTATTTACTGCTCTGTATATTATCTATTGATCTTTGTTGCTATTGTTTTCATTCTTCTCCTCCCCGTTGACGCGATTTGATTTAAAACAAATTTTCCCTGAAATTAAGTTTCCGCTTGGTATTCCAATTAGACGCAACCCTATCGCTTACTACTCCCCCTGACAGTGCACAGAGAGGGGGTGTGATACGCACAGAAAAATCAATGAATGTTGTGTGGAAACGGTCCCATATAAATCTTATCCGCAGTGTGTGTGTGGCGTGTGTGTGTGTGTGTGTGTGTGTGTGTGTGTGTGTGTGTGTGTGTGTGTGTGTGTGTGTGTGTGTGTGTGTGTGTGTGTGTGTAAACAGCGCGGGGGGAGTTGGGCAGGGATGCTCAGCGCCATTGTGCTGACTCAGGCCTGGGAGACTAACACTGATTTAATAAGGCTGATGAACAAATTTAGTGAGATAAATAAATAAATACATGGACTGGATGTGAAACGTGTGTTTCAAGCCTCTACTGCGAAGTGTGTGTGTGTGTGTCTGTGAGAAAGAGAGAGAGGGCAAGGGAGGCCTGTTCATCCAGTATTGTCCTGGTTGTATTCCACCTCTTAGATGGTAGTATGTGTGTGATCCTTTGGCAGAAACTGACTTGGATACAGGCAAACGGCGAATTTCTCACCGGCATAGTACAGCAGAGGGACTTTTTTTCTATTCTTCTTTGTGTTCAGTGCCGGGAAGGGCTGGAATAATTCAGCCAGGAAGTGCATTAAACCACACAGACTAAACCAATTCATATTAAAAAAAAAAATCTGTTCTTTTTAGTGTGGAAAAAAAACCCAACTCTGTCAGAATGATTTCCCTCCTTTCCAAAGTGACCATGTGCTGAGATCCAGGCCCTTATCCAGGATAGCTCCGCTCCACCAGCATTTTGCAAATCGGCACAATGGCGGACCGTTGAGTCGGCGGTGGAGATGACGATCGGTTTGCTAAAAGAAATCATTAATGGCCACTGAACTGACCATTTGTAGTGATGATTTTAGGGCTTTTTTCATCTTTATCAGACAGCACAGTGTAGAGAGACAGGAAGAATGGGGAGCGAGAGAGAGGGAGGGAGAGACAGCACAGTGTAGAGAGACAGAAAGAATGGGGAGAGAGAGAGAGGGAGAGAGACAGCACAGTGTAGAGAGACAGGAAGAATGGGGAGCGAGAGAGAGAGAGGGAGAGAGCACAGTGTAGAGAGACAGGAAGAATGGGGAGCGAGAGAGAGGGAGGGAGAGACAGCACAGTGTAGAGAGACAGGAAGAATGGGGAGCGAGAGAGAGAGAGGGAGAGACAGCACAGTGTAGAGAGACAGAAAGAATGGGGAGCGAGAGAGAGGGAGGGAGAGACAGCACAGTGTAGAGAGACAGGAAGAATGGGGAGCGAGAGAGAGGGAGAGAGAGACAGCACAGTGTAGAGAGAGAGGAAGAATGGGGAGAGAGAGAGAGAGAGAGAGACAGCACAGTGTAGAGAGACAGGAAGAATGGGGAGAGAGAGAGAGGGAGGGAGAGACAGCACAGTGTAGAGAGACAGGAAGAATGGGGAGAGAGAGAGAGAGAGGGAGAGACAGCACAGTGTAGAGAGACAGGAAGAATGGGGAGCGAGAGAGAGGGAGAGACAGCACAGTGTAGAGAGACAGGAAGAATGGGGAGCGAGAGAGAGGGAGGGAGAGACAGCACAGTGTAGAGAGACAGGAAGAATGGGGAGAGAGAGAGAGGGAGGGAGAGACAGCACAGTGTAGAGAGACAGGAAGAATGGGGAGCGAGAGAGAGGGAGGGAGAGACAGCACAGTGTAGAGAGACAGGAAGAATGGGGAGCGAGAGAGAGGGAGAGAGAGACAGCACAGTGACAGCACAATGTAGAGAGACAGGAAGAATGGGGAGCGAGAGAGAGACAGCACAGTGTAGAGAGACAGGAAGAATGGGGAGCGAGAGAGAGGGAGAGAGAGACAGCACAGTGTAGAGAGACAGGAAGAATGGGGAGGGAGAGAGAGACAGCACAGTGTAGTGAGACAGGAAGAATGAGGAGAGAGAGAGGGAGGGAGAGACAGCACAGTGTAGTGAGACAGGAAGAATGAGGAGAGAGAGAGAGGGAGGGAGAGACAGCACAGTGTAGTGAGACAGGAAGAATGAGGAGAGAGAGAGGGAGGGAGAGACAGCACAGTGTAGTGAGACAGGAAGAATGGGGAGCGAGAGAGAGGGAGAGAGAGACAGCACAGTGTAGAGAGACAGGAAGAATGGGGAGCGAGAGAGAGGGAGAGAGAGACAGCACAGTGTAGAGAGACAGGAAGAATGGGGAGGGAGAGAGAGACAGCACAGTGTAGAGAGACAGGAAGAATGAGGAGAGAGAGAAAAAAATTTCAATCTTGCAGTGAATGAACTGAAAGAGAAAGCACGCAGGGCTTTTTATGCCATAAAACGACAAATTTACATTGAAATTCCAATTAGAATTTGGCTTAAACTATTTGAATCAGTAATTGAACCAATTGCCCTATATGGCAGCGAGGTGTGGGGTCCACTCTCAAATCAAAATTTTGCAAAATGGGATAAACACCCAATTGAAACCCTGCATGCAGAGTTCTGTAAGAACATCTTACATGTACAAAGAAAAACAGCAAACAATGCATGCAGGGCGGAATTAGGCCAATATCCATTATTAATCAGAACTCAAAAAAGAGCAATCAAATTTTGGAACCATTTAAAAAATAGTGACCCCCTCTCATACCACTACAAAGCCCTGCAATGCCAAGAGTTGAGCAAAGAAAAGAGCCCCCTCTATCAGCTGGTCCTGACGCTTAGTTCACTCACCCAGACTAACAACCCACAGCCTCAGGACCAGCACATAGATATTAAATCAATTAGAGTCAACCAAATTATAACCTACCAAAAACAAAATTACATCAACTATTGGAACAAACAAACACAAACACAAAGCAAAATGCAGTGTTATCTGGCCCTAAACAGACAGTACACAATGGCAGATTACCTGACCATGACGGATAAGAATCTGAGAACCACCTTGACAAAGTACAGACTCAGTGAGCACAGCTTGGCCATTGAAAAAGGTCGCCACCGAAAATCATGGCTTCCTGTTGAGGAAAGGCTGTGCCAACACTGCTCTCTGAGGGAGGTGGAGACAGAGCTGCACTTCACAACCAAATGTGAAAAATATGAAAACATCAGAGAAAAATACTTCCCTAAATTCAACCGGATCTGCCCATTTTTCAATGACCTCCCTGATCAAGAAAAATTTAAAGTACTACTGGGGGAGAGAGCGGAGTGCTCTACACTTGCAGCACAGTTCATCGCTGCCTGCCACAGTCTGAGGGACAGTGAGTGATGGAACACAAACATTTAATAACATGCACACAAACATGAACACACACACGCACGGACACATAAATCCATATGCATATATACACACACATACACAAACACACACACATACATACAAACCTGTTACTGCATCACACACACACACACACACACACACACACACACACACACACACACACACACACACACACACACACACATACCTGTTACTGTGTTACTGTATATATATCATTCAGTTGTATAATAATTGTTAGTTTGTATCTTTTCTAATGTTGACATGTTCCTTTTTCTGATCAACAAGCTTTGGCAATACAATTGTGAAATTTTGTCATGCCAATAAAGCATATTGAATTGAATTGAATTGAGAGGGAGGGAGAGACAGCACAGTGTAGAGAGACAGGAAGAATGGGGAGAGAGAGAGAGGGAGGGAGAGACAGCACAGTGTAGAGAGACAGGAAGAATGAGGAGAGAGGGAGAGGGAGAGAGAGACAGCACAGTGTAGAGAGACAGGAAGAATGAGGAGAGAGGGAGAGAATGAGAGAGGGAGAGATGGAGCTCTTACAGGGTACGCCACCGAGACAGCCCTCTAGTGATTATGAAAACACTGGCAGACCGGCAGCCGGCACGAACAGCGATCCGATTGGCGCTCGCTTACTGCCGTGGATTTGAGCTCTATCTATAGTCAAGCGATACTGGGTATTAACAAATGCTCCATGTTCGTTGCCAACCAAAACTGTCCCAGCCTGGCCAATGCCTTGGACAATAAGAACAGCTCGCTCCATGGGACTCCTGTGCTGGAGATGGCATGGGGAGGGTTTGACTATGTTGATAGAAATCCACCACAAGATGTTGACGATGAGGATTCCCAAGGATCCCGATCAAAACTGGGAAGCCCTGAAATGAGACTGGCAGATCTTTCCAAAAAACAAAACAAAAGAGTGTTGCTACGTCAGTACAGTCCACATCAAAAGAAAGTGTACCAAATAGAATTATTATTTCTCGAACAGACGGTTATTTAAATATATCTGGGCACAGCGATTTCCACAACCTGTTCTTTAAACTCTGGCCAGTGTTGAATCTCGGAGACTATGGCAGCCACTAGTCTACCCAAACTGGGTAGTTCACACTGAGCTAAATGTCTTCCTAAAACATTCTGAAACCAGCTTGTTGGCTGATGGCTTCATGGTTGTTTTTAGGGTTGTTAGTTGTGTTATTCTGTAAGTCTGCAGTCTTGGTGCAGGGCAGGCTTCCCAAAACTGGCCCTCAAGGGAAGCGATATGCTGCAGTGTAGTGTAAATATTAGGAATTTCTGGAAAATATAGTGATACAAGCATTTCACAGTGATGTGTTTTTAAAAAAACAAAAAAACAAAAATTATTTCTAAACTAAATCTGAAAGTGGCGATAATTTATATTTGCCCTTATTCAATTCAATTTTATTCGTAGCACTTTTTTTTTTGTTTCTTTTTTACAAAGAACCATAAACCCTTCTCTAAACGGTTTACAGAGAAACAGAAGGCAAATTGGGCCTGAACCCCCAAAAAGCAAACAAGCGAGGTAAAAACTCCCCAGCCCAGTGGGAATAAATCTCGGGAGGAACCCAGCTACAGAGATAAGTGTCGCAATGTCTTTATTTATTAAATATAATGTAGTATAGTGCAGTATAGTGTCGTATAGTGTAGTATATTCCATTTCTGAAATTGGACCTTTGGGAGAGAATAAAATATTTATTTTGGTGCACAACATGGATGAGAGATTAGGAAGAAACCATGCTGTGGCTTCATGCAAGATGTCCTGAAAGAGATGGCATCCATGGCACAGATAGCAGCCATTACCAGAATGAATGAACAGACACGAGCATTGTCTCATTATTGGGCTTATTGAGAGACATTTATTCACCATACCCCTGTTACTCAAACCTGGGTCCTACAGGGCTGAGAGGCGCTGGGTTTCCACCCTCCTTTAACCTGGGAGTCAGTCAGGGCTGAGAACCGCTGGGTTTCCACCCTCCTTTAACCTGGGAGTCAGTCAGGGCTGAGAACCGCTGGGTTTCCACCCTCCTTTTACCTGGGAGTCAGTCAGGGCTGAGAACCGCTGGGTTTCCACCCTCCTTTTACCTGGGAGTCAGTCAGGGCTGAGAACCGCTGGGTTTCCACCCTCCTTTTACCTGGGAGTCAGTCAGGGCTGAGAACCGCTGGGTTTCCACCCTCCTTTAACCTGGGAGTCAGTCAGGGCTGAGAGGCGCTGGGTCCCCTGGAGTCAGATGTGAACAGTCTGGCCAACCAGTAGCACTAATTGTTCACTTAATTACCTGGGAGAAAAGAACCAGGGCCGGATATGTGCATATTTTAAAGCTGCAATTCTTCATAAATAATTAAATCTTTGCTTCATACTTTCCACATCTCTCTCTCTCTCCTCCCTCTGGGTTGTCGAAGTTTAACATCGTTGCGCTTCACTCAGGCGATTTTTCTCCACAGTTTGCATTTAATCAAGTAATACGATGGCGTATGAGGAGCGCTGCCAAAGCTATAGCATTATTCTGGTGAGAAAATGAATTCCATGTGGGATTTCAAAAACTGGCTTCCAGCAATCGTCCTGAGGAACGTCAGGATTTAATTTTGAGTTATTGCATAAACACGGCGCCTCGGTTCTGATTAAAATCCGCAAAATCGTTTTATTCGTGCCGTTGATATTTGATACGCATGCCTTCGGAAGCCGGCAAGGACTATGTGATGTGTGAACAACTCTGCCTGCAAATAGCCTGCCATTTTAGTCTAGGGGGAAAAAAGACACTTGCAGTTATATGTTATATACGTGTGGAGTTGTTTCCTGCTACCTTTGAGGAAATAAGACTTAACACATGGTGCATACTAACCATGAATACAACCTAGTTTGTCAGTTTTCCTACATTCTAACAAAGTCTCTGTTCATATTTTACTGATATTATTCTATGGCACCAAAGTTGGATGTGTCAAAAAAAATATATAGAAGAAAAAGAACTACTTCCAGGTCACAATATCACCATCCTCATAGCCAGATTAGCCACAGACGGCTGTGACCTTTCTGCTGCCCCGAGGTGGGATGGAAAACGGGGAGGGGGCAGACTTGGTGATCAGTGAAGGCGGGTGGGGGTGTTAGCGGTACTGATGGTGTTGGTGGTACTGATGGTGTTAGCGAGCGCGTTGTTGATGGATCCAACTCTTTTGCCACTGCAGCACGCCTCGAACCCCTCAGTGGTGTGATGAGTTAATTGTGAGGTATGATTATTGATATGAGTTAATTGTGAGGTATGATTATTGATTAAAGGGGAAGTTCCCCTAATTGATATATCCACACCGTGTGTGCACCGTATGACTGAAGGCTTTTTCTGGCTCATTCTGACAGATGCTGTATACACAGTGCCCTCCACTATTATTGGCACCCCTGGTAAAGATGAGTAAAAAGGGTGATAAAAAATTTGCCGTTTGGTGAATTAGCTTAATCTCACACTGAAAAGGTTTTAAAAATCCAACCTTCAATTGAAGTAAATTTATTACGAGGAAAAAAAGAAATAATTATTTTTAACAAAATAAATTTTTTTTGCCACAATTATTGGCACCCCTGCATTTATATATAGAATAAAGTAATCATTTTTTATATTTGGTCGCATATCCTTTGCATGCCATGACTTCCTGATGTCTGTGACCCAACAACATCAAAAGACTCTTGATATCTTATTTTCTGGTACTTTTACAAGTGATACTATAACATCTCTGCATTGAATGGATCTCTATGGGAATTGGGGGGTGGGTCTAGATTTAGCTGTAAATTACACTCGAACAGTATGGAACACATGGTTGGCTAAATGGCTCTAAGTCATCAAGGGTCTGCCGTATCAGACAAGCCTTAAACCATCACTCTGCTGCCAGATATACAGTAGATATGGATGGATCACTTGAAGGGTTTCTTCTCCTGACTTGTATTTCCATAGAGTTTAATAGGAAACTTTGTCAGGAGAAACAACCCTTAAAGTGATCCATCCATATCTACTGCATATCTGGTAGCAGAGTGATGGCTTGAGGCTCGTTTGATACCTCAGACTCTTGATGACTTACAGCCATTTAGCCGACCATGTATTCCATTTTGTTCCAGCATAATTTACAGCTAAATCTAGTCCCACCCCCCAATTCCCATAGAGATCCATTCAAATGCAGAGACGTTATAGTATCGCTTGTAAGAGTACCAGAAGATAAGATATCAAGAGTCTTTTGATATTGTTGGGTCACAGACATCAGGAAATCATGGCATGCAAAGGATATGCGACCAAATATTAAAAATGATTACTTTATTCTATATATAAAAGCAGGGGTGCCAATAATTGTGGCAAAACAAATTGTGGCACGTGGTTTTGTTAAAAATAATTATTTCTTGATGAGGGATTTTTTTTTTCTCATAATAAATTTACTTCAATTAAAGGTTGGATTTTTCTCATTTTTTCAGTTTGACATTAAGCTAATTCACCAAACGGTGAATTTTTTATAACCCTTTTTACTCATCTTTACTAGGGGTGCCAATAATAGTGGAGGGCACTGTATGTATGTGGTGCTCCTCCTGTGTGGGTTTTTTCTGTGCTTAGTGATCCAGCACTTGCTCCAGTCCAAGGGCTCCATCGCTGCTTCTAATTAATATTGATGGCTTTTCAGTTTGTGGGAAAATGTAATTTTCTTGGTCCAAAGGTCCATGATGAAACTGCTTTCCATATAGAAAACAACTTTCTAAAATGTCTGTTTTTACTTTTTCATTCTCCATTTCCCCTTCTCTCTCAGACGTTTTTTAAATTAATCTGTTACACCTGCTTCACTCATTGGTCCATTAATTTCCAATTATTTCCCGTCTAAACTAAATCATTAAAATATGTATGAATGAAAAATAATACATACGACTCCTAAAATATATATACATATTTCTTTCTTGTGTTACAAATGAATGAAAACTGATTTATTGATGTAAATTAATTTAATGGCTCATGAGTTTATAAATTCATATATTTTTAAATCGGAAAAATAGATTCTCAGCTTTAAATCAACTCTGTGTTTATATGACTTCAGTAGGGGCCTGTTAGGGTACTTTTAAAAGTACTCTTGTTGATTTTACACTCAACATGTTTCTGTGTAGTTGTACAGCACAGATGTAGGTGGGAGTAGCTGTAGAATAACTACAGCGACTTGTTCTCGTCTTCTGTCCTGTGGTGTGGAAGCATAACCAATCAATGTGCGGTGACGTGTGTGTGTGTGTGTGTGTGTGTGTGTGTGTGTGTGTGTGTGTGTGTGTGTGTGTGTGTGTGTGTGAGATTGGCTAACAGGATCCCAGAAACCCCGCACTGCCAATCAGGTGAAAGCAACAGTTAGCAAATTCCTTTAAAAAGAAGGAAGAGAACACCAACATGGAAATAACTGTTTCCGGAGAGATCTGTGCTCTGATGCGGTCTCTGTCTGATGTTGTTGAGCAACTTTCAGTAACTCAAATATAGGTCTGCACTGGGGCGGGATTCCCATTCATTTGTGCGGTAGCACAAGATGTTTAGCCAACCTGGGCTGCAGGCAGACGTTAGACGATGTGGCGTGGGTGCGGGCGGAAGTAAAATTTAATGTTGCGGTTGCAGGGCGGGCGGGCGGGCAGGCGGGCGCGGGGTGTGAAAAACAGTCCCACGCCGACCTATGACTGAAAGTTCAACTCGCTCTTCATAGCTAAGTCCTCCTATCTGACAGGAGGCTTAAAGCGGCCATCGGCTAAAATGTGCAGCACCGTTTGCACCAATCAGATCGTCTGGATTTAGTTTGGCCTGTATGGGAATGAAGCAGTTTTTCATTGTAGTACTCGAAGAGCACTGTTAATCAAACCCACTGTGTGTGTGTGTGTGCGCGTGTGTATATGCGTGCACGTGTGCATGCGTGTGTTAATCACGTGTGTTGGGATTGAGTGTGTTATGGCCACTCCCTGAATGACCGCAACATAAAAGGCACAGAGACGTTCAGTTGCAAGTGAAGAAAATACATTTATTACACCAGGGGGAATAGGGATAGGGAGCGTATGGGTGCGTGAATGCAGGTATGTATATGTATATATGTGTCTGTGAATGTAGATATGTGTAGCAAAAGAAACAGGTCAGTAGATGAAGAAAATACAAAAAACCCACAGTCCAACGAACTCGGTCGTAGACCGTGAAGGAGAGAAAAACCGTCTCACTCGGAAGCACAGGAACAAAAGAACAGCAACTCCTGATTTCTGGGCAAGCCAGTCTTTTAAAAGTGTGGGCCAGGTGACTCCAATCAGCCAATTACCTCTGGAGGAGGGAAAAACAAGACAGCACAGCAGGGGTAAGGCAGGCACACGTAACAAGTGGCACTTGTCCACAGCTGCTGAAACAGCAGGCCTGTACAGTGTGCTTCTGATTGGAGTGGAGTTTAGAGAAGGGCTTTTATGGCAAAATGGAAAGCAGCCAGTCAGTGAGTTCTGTTGCGCTGTGGGAAGGAAGGATAACAGACACTCGGTGTGTGTTTTTGGCAATTATTATTATCCCCATTAGCTGTGTGTGTGTGTGTGTGTGTGTGTGTGTGTGTGTGTGTGTGTGTGTGTGTGTGTGTGTGTGTGTGTGTGTGTGTGTGTGTGTGTGTGTGTGAGTGTGTGTGTGTGTGAGTGAGCATATTTCTGTTTGTGATTGTGTTGCATGTGTGTGAGAGAGAAATACAGTGTTGTGTGTACGTGCGCATGCATGAATGTGTTTGTGTGTGAGAGAATGTTGTGTGTGTGTGTGTGTGTGCTCATGCATGTTTGTGTGCGCGTGTGTGTGTGTGTGTGTGTGTATATGCGTGTGTGTCTGCTTTTAATCTTGATTAAAGAATTTAGCATTCGGTTGATCAGACTTTCTAGGCCTCGCCTGAGGCAAAAACAACGCCTGAAAGATTCACTCAAACACCCCCTCCCCTCCTCCAATCCTTCCCTCTTCCTCTCTCTTTCTCTCTCTCTCTCTCTCTCTTCCTCTCTCTATTCTTCTATTCCTATAGCCAGGGACAAACCCCACCCTCCTCCAATCATTCCATCTCTCTCTCTCTCTCTCTCTCTCTTTCTATTCTTCTATCCCTATAGCCAGGAACAAACCCCACCCTCCTCTAATCCTTCACTCTCTTTCTCTCTCTCTTTCTTTATCCTCCTGTCCATGTGCTGATCATTGCTGCAGATCACAGAGTGGAATTCCACATTAAATATTAAACACAGCGACCTGCTGACAGGAAACAGGAAACAAGGGTGAACGAAGAGGAAAATGGCAGTAATACGGGAGAGGTGGGATGGGGGGTGGGGGTGCTCTTTGAAGATTCTTTCCCCTAATCCTGTCTGCTACCCCCCGCCCCCCGACCAGTGCCCCCCTCTCTGGGGGTGTATCCCCCTCTTCCTATGGAGACTCCCCACAGTCAGCACACAGCGAATCTGGCACCATTTCCTGCTTTTAATGGAGCTGCAGAGTCACCGGGGTGCATCCCATTCAAAGCCACATTCATGCTTTAAAGATTTTACAAGGCTGACAGACTAAGTGATTGTGTGAGAGAGTGTGTGTGAGAGTGTGCGTGCGTGTGTGTGTGTGTGTGTGTGTGTGTGTGTGTGTGAGCGCGTCAGTGATTTGTACTTTAATTGGCTTTTTTGAGTTAAACTGGAATGTATGTCTTTATGATACAGAAGTGAGAGATGTACTGTGTTTATTTATTTGCTGTTTGCCATACACGTAAATCATTTCCCTGTTTTAGGAGAAATATTTGTATGAGTATTAGTAGGGGCTGCATTTCTCTGAGTGTTGCATCTTCATATTAAATGAGTCTAAATGAGTGGTTAATTTGGTCTCAGCAGTCAAGGTTTGTATATTTGCATGGTGCTTTGAATATATAGATGTATGATGTTTTGGTTTATTATGAAATATGAGTCACTAACATAGCAGCACACGGATGGCCATTTTTTTTGTGTTTTCTGGATGTGACCTTGTGAGGTAGTTCTTTATATGAGCTTTCATTTTATGGTTGCAGGGTCAGTACCTGTAAAAAATCAGAAAAGGTATTTTGACTTATTTTGACCCCCCATATCATCCTCCACCCTCCAGTACTGGCCTGTTTACCTGGTGTTTTTGTGTTTACTGAGCTTCCTTCTGTTTACGGGAGATCTGCTCCATCTCATGTTAAAGGCTTGTGGAGGTGTGTGTGTGTGTGTGAGGTGTGTGTGTATGTGTGTGTGTGTGTGTGAGGTGTGTGTGGGTGCATGTCTGTTTGAACATGTGTGTGTGCATTTGCCATATGTTTGTATGGATGAGCTTGTCTGTGCTTGTGTGCGTATATATGTATGTTTGTGTGTGTTTGGATGAGTGTGTGTAAATGCTTGTGCTTGTGTTTGTGTGTGTGTGTGCGTGTGTGTGGCGCGACCATAGCTGAACACTCTCAGAGGAGTGTGTGTGCTATGCCATCTGTTCATAGAGAGGAAGTCAGCGTGGGGGGTGGTGCTTACCGGGAATCTCAGGGCTGGTTGGTAAAGTCACTCAGACCGCTCCGCCGCCATGATTACACTTGATGGACGACTCCACCGAGTCACCTACGCCGCCTCCCACTCCCGCTAACACCGCTCCATCGCGCCCGCCTGCCTGCCAGCTCTCGTCGCGAGCGAGGCTCCGCTTGGGAGCCCTCTTTATAATGGCGTGTTTATCACAGGGAAAACGACGTGAAGACCCCCGAAGAGACGCAATTCAAACGGGGCAAACGGGGCCCTTCCTCTCGTCCCGCTCTGCCCCACAGACTGGTTCAGGAGAGCGCTCATTAACATGCAAAAACAATAGCTAACGCGCCTCTATAGGACGGCCTGAGTCTCTGAGACGCATCCTAATGCTAACGCTCCTCTATAGGATGGCCTGAGTCTCTGAGACGCATCCTAATGGTAACGCGCCTCTATAGGACGGCCTGAGTCTCTGAGACACATCCTAATGCTAACGCGCCTCTATAGGACGGCCTGAGTCTCTGAGACGCATCCTAATGCTAATGCGCCTCTATAGGACCGCCTGAGTCTCTGAGACGCATCCTAATGCTAATGCGCCTCTATAGGACGGCCTGAGTCTCTGAGACGCATCCTAATGCTAATGCGCCTCTATAGGACGGCCTGAGTCTCTGAGACACATCCTAATGCTAATGCGCCTCTATAGGACCGCCTGAGTCTCTGAGACACATCCTAATGCTAACGCTCCTCTATAGGACGGCCTGAGTCTCTGAGACGCATCCTAATGCTAATGCGCCTCTATAGGACCGCCTGAGTCTCTGAGACGCATCCTAATGCTAATGCGCCTCTATAGGACGGCCTGAGTCTCCGAGACACATCCTAATGCTAATGCGCCTCTATAGGACCGCCTGAGTCTCTGAGACGCATCCTAATGCTAATGCGCCTCTATAGGACCGCCTGAGTCTCTGAGACGCATCCTAATGCTAATGCGCCTCTATAGGACGGCCTGAGTCTCTGAGACGCATCCTAATGCTAACGCGCCTCTATAGGACGGCCTGAGTCTCTGAGACGCATCCTAATGCTAACGCGCCTCTATAGGACGGCCTGAGTCTCTGAGACGCATCCTAATGCTAACGCGCCTCTATAGGACGGCCTGAGTCTCTGAGACGCATCCTAATGCTAACGCACCTCTATAGGACGGCCTGAGTCTCTGAGACACATCCTAATGCTAACGCACCTCTATAGGACCGCCTGAGTCTCTGAGACACATCCTAATGCTAACGGCCTCTATAGGACCGCCTGAGTCTCTGAGACGCATCCTAATGCTAACGCACCTCTATAGGACGGCCTGAGTCTCCGAGACACATCCTAATGCTAACGCACCTCTATAGGACCGCCTGAGTCTCTGAGACACATCCTAATGCTAACGCACCTCTATAGGACCGCCTGAGTCTCTGAGACACATCCTAATGCTAACGCACCTCTATAGGACCGCCTGAGTCTCTGAGACACATCCTAATGCTAACGCACCTCTATAGGACCGCCTGAGTCTCTGAGACACATCCTAATGCTAACGCACCTCTATAGGACCGCCTGAGTCTCTGAGACACATCCTAATGCTAACGCTCCTCTATAGGACGGCCTGAGTCTCCGAGACGCATCCTAATGCTAACGCGCCTCTATAGGACCGCCTGAGTCTCTGAGACGCATCCTAATGCTAACGCTCCTCTATAGGACGGCCTGAGTCTCCGAGACGCATCCTAATGCTAACGCGCCTCTATAGGACCGCCTGAGTCTCTGAGACACATCCTAATGCTAACGCTCCTCTATAGGACGGCCTGAGTCTCCGAGACGCATCCTAATGCTAACGCGCCTCTATAGGACGGCCTGAGTCTCCGAGACGCATCCTAATGCTAACGCGCCTCTATAGGACGGCCTGAGTCTCCGAGACACATCCTAATGCTAATGCGCCTCTATAGGATGGCCTGAGTCTCAGAGACACATCCTAATGCTAACGCGCCTCTATAGGACGGCCTGAGTCTCTGAGACGCATCCTAATGCTAACGCGCCTCTATAGGACGGCCTGAGTCTCCGAGACGCATCCTAATGCTAACGCGCCTCTATAGGACGGCCTGAGTCTCTGAGACACATCCTAATGCTAACGCGCCTCTATAGGACGGCCTGAGTCTCTGAGACACATCCTAATGCTAACGCGCCTCTATAGGACCGCCTGAGTCTCTGAGACGCATCCTAATGCTAACGCGCCTCTATAGGACGGCCTGAGTCTCAGAGACGCATCCTAATGCTAATGCGCCTCTATAGGACGGCCTGAGTCTCTGAGACGCATCCTAATGCTAACGTGCCTCTATAGGATGGCCTGAGTCTCCGAGACGCATCCTAATGCTAACGCGCCTCTATAGGACGGCCTGAGTCTCCGAGACTCATCCTAATGCTAATGCGCCTCTATAGGACCGCCTGAGTCTCTGAGACACATCCTAATGCTAACGCGCCTCTATAGGACGGCCTGAGTCTCCGAGACGCATCCTAATGCTAACGTGCCTCTATAGGACCGCCTGAGTCTCCGAGACGCATCCTAATGCTAACGCGCCTCTATAGGACGGCCTGAGTCTCTGAGACGCATCCTAATGCTAATGCGCCTCTATAGGACGGCCTGAGTCTCTGAGACGCATCCTAATGCTAATGCGCCTCTATAGGACGGCCTGAGTCTCTGAGACGCATCCTAATGCTAATGCGCCTCTATAGGACGGCCTGAGTCTCTGAGACGCATCCTAATGCTAACGCGCCTCTATAGAACGGCCTGAGTCTCTGAGACGCATCCTAATGCTAATGCGCCTCTATAGAACGGCCTGAGTCTCTGAGACACATCCTAATGCTAATGCGCCTCTATAGGACGGCCTGAGTCTCCGAGACGCATCCTAATGCTAATGCGCCTCTATAGGACGGCCTGAGTCTCTGAGACGCATCCTAATGCTAATGCGCCTCTATAGGACGGCCTGAGTCTCTGAGACGCATCCTAATGCTAATGCGCCTCTATAGGATGGCCTGAGTCTCTGAGACGCATCCTAATGCTAACGCGCCTCTATAGGACGGCCTGAGTCTCTGAGACACATCCTAATGCTAACGCGCCTCTATAGGACGGCCTGAGTCTCTGAGACGCATCCTAATGCTAATGCGCCTCTATAGGACGGCCTGAGTCTCCGAGACTCATCCTAATTACAGATGCTGTACATTATTCAGTCGCTTAATCACGTCTGGAATACGTCGGTGCTGTCTTTTGTTTTTGAACCCTTTTTTGGAGTCGCTTGCCTTGTGTCGAGGGGCGTTGATGGACTGGAGTTATACGTGACCCGTTGTACGTCTTGTTTCACGTGACACCTGGAGTGTTGAGAGAGGGAGGGAAAGAAACCCCCATTTTTACTGAGACAGAGAGAGAAACTGCCCCAGTTATCCTGGCAGTTATCCTGTGGAAATGGGAGCGAGATTGAGCAGGCACTAGCAGGGGCAGACATGCGGTATTAATACGCATTTCATTCTCATTTGAGTCTGTATTCATGAGACTGACTCTTCACCTCATCCTATTTTCCTTTCTTCCTCCCTCCCTTTCTCCATCTCTCCTTCTCCCTCTCCCTATCTCAAACTTATTTCCTCCCTCTCTATCTCTCCCTCTTTCTAGCTTATTCCCTCTCTCCCTCCCTCCCTCACTCTCTGTATCTCTCCCTCTCTATCTCTCCCTCCATGCAGAGATAATCCTCTCTTTTATTCTTCGCTTTGTGCTCTGTCAGTCTGTGGAAGAACAGCGAGGAGTCACATTCCTGAGCATAAGCATGGTGGAAGCATACACCTCTGTATGTACATATGCACTGTGTGTGTGAGTGTGTGAGTGTGTGAGTGTGTGAGTGTGTGAGTGTGTGAGTGTGTGAGTGTGTGTGTGAGTGAGTGCACTGAACTATTGAGAATTCAGTGACCTGAAGGGAAGGCTTAGTCAGAATATTTCAATTGACTGCAGTGCCTGTCACATGACTCCTGTGCTCACAGAGCACGTCTTACAGAAACACACACAGCGAGGTGTCAAACGTACGGCTAAAGGAGGCAGAGACAGATGGTCATTACTGTTAACAGGTGAGATTACACAGGCATGTCAGCCCCAGAGACCTGAACCGAGAGAGAGAGCGAGGGAGAGATGAGGGAGAGAGAGAGGGAGGGAGAGAAAGGAAGGAAGGGAGAGAGAATGAGTGATGGAGGGATGGGGAGAGAGACAAGGAGAGAAAGAGTGAGGGATGGGGAGAGAGAGAGACAGAGGGTTGGAGAAGGAGGAAGAGAGGAATGAGAGATGAGGAGAGAGAGGGATGAGAGCGATGGAGGGTAGGAAAGGGAGAGAGAGAGAGGCAGAGGGAGAGAGAGGCAGAGGGTGGGAGAAGGAGGGAGAGGGAGGGATGAGAGACGGATGGAGGGTGGGAAAGGGAGGGAGAGAGAGAGGGAGGGAGGCAGAGAATGAGGGATGGAGGGATGGGAGCGAGAGGCAGAGGGAGAGATAGACAGAGGGACGGACAGAGAGGGATGAGAGAGAGAGAATGAGGGATGAGAGTGAAGGAGAGAGGGATAGAGGGAGGCAGAGGGCAATAAGCCATAGTTATCTGTCAGTATAATAAAGAAACTGAGCCATAATTCATTGGCGGTGTAGTGCTTCACATCAAGAGACGGGATCATTAGTGTGTGTCTTTGGGCTCACTCTGCTACAGATTAAACACAATCTCACACTGAGAGCTGTCAGTGCTCACAGCCAGACCTGTGTGTGTGTGTGTGTGTGTGTGTGTGTGTGTGTGTCTCCATGTGAGTGTGTGTGTGTGTGTGTGTGTGTGTGTGTGTGTGTGTATCCATGTGAGTGTGTGTTTTTGGGCTCACTCTGCTACAGATTAAACACAATCTCACACTGAGAGCTGTCAGTGCTCACAGCCAGACGTGTGTGTGTGTGTGTGTCTATGTGAGTGTGTGTGTGTGTGTGTGTATCCATGTGAGTGTGTGTTTTTGGGCTCACTCTGCTACAGATTAAACACAATCTCACACTGAGAGCTGTCAGTGCTCACAGCCAGACCTGTGTGTGTGTGTGTGTGTGTGTTTCTGGCCATGTGAGTATGTATGTGTGTGTGTGTGTGTGTTTGTGTGTGTGTGTGTGTGTGTGTGTGTGTGTGTGTGTGTGTTTGTAGTGTGTAGTGGCCTGGCCACAGGGTGTTGTAATGTGCCTAATGCAGTAGTAGTTGGAGGGGAAGGTGCATGTCTGCTTGCAACCCTCTCGCTTACAGCTCACTGCCACTGGCTAGCCATTGTGCTGAACAGGGAAGCGGACTGCGTAAGCCTTCCCTTCCCTACACAGCCTCTCCTTCACCAAGACTCCTGCCCGGCCTCCTCGCGGCAACGCAGGGGATCTCGGAGCTGCGGTGGTCCCCAGAGGATGATGTGCAAGGCCCACAGTGTGGACACGCCCTGACACCAGCCAACCGCTGTCCCGCTGCCTTGTGGGTTAGTCTGGGAAGACAAAAGGCTAGGGGAGCACCCCCTGACAAAACAGCGACGCGATGGCAGCACGCGCAGGCTAAGAAACCGGCAGCTGAGGAGGGTGCTGGTCGTCTTGGGTTTCCCTTGCCACGGTAAAGTGCTATTGGGGAAAGCTCACCTCCTGTGGCACTCGAAAAACCTCCTTGCGCAGGTCTCCACTTTGACCTCGGTGATGAAACACCTGGAACCAACTTTTCAAAGTCTGGCGGCGATGGGGTGTCTGGCAACGGGAGCAGGTTTGAATGAACTGGAAGCCTCTAGTCACACACAGGCTGTGTGTGTTTGCAGGTGTGTGAATGTGTGTGTGCAGCAGGGGATTCTGGGACCCCTACATCTCAGCGGCACAGTGCAACGGTCGCTAGCAGCTGGGATGAGTGGCAGTTGCTCTCGGCAGACCCCTGTGTGACTGAGCAGCCCTATTTAGGGACCACACTGCTCACCCCAACAGGGGAGGGGCCTAGAAGAAAAGGTGGCCTAAAATTTGCCCACTCAAAACGCTCATTCCGCTCCGCAGTCCAAATAAAAAGAAAATAAACCTGAGACTGGCAACATGGAATGTGAGAACGCTCCTGGACTCGTATGGAAACTCTGATAGGCCCCATCGGACTGGACTCGTATGGAAACTCTGATAGGCCCCATCGGACTGGACTCGTATGGAAACTCTGATAGGCCCCATCGGACTGGACTCGTATGGAAACTCTGATAGGCCCCATCGGACTGGACTCGTATGGAAACTCTGATAGGCCCCATCGGACTGGACTCGTATGGAAACTCTGATAGGCCCCATCGGACTGGACTCGTATGGAAACTCTGATAGGCGCCATCGGACTGGACTCGTATGGAAACTCTGATAGGCCCCATCGGACTGGACTCGTATGGAAACTCTGATAGGCCCCATTGGACTGGACTCGTATGGAAACTCTGATAGGCCCCATCGGACTGGACTCGTATGGAAACTCTGATAGGCCCCATCGGAATGGACTCGTATGGAAACTCTGATAGGTCCCATCGGACTGGACTCGTATGGAAACTCTGATAGGCCCCATCGGACTGGACTCGTATGGAAACTCTGATAGGCCCCATCGGACTGGACTCGTATGGAAACTCTGATAGGCCCCATCGGACTGGACTCGTATGGAAACTCTGATAGGCCCCATCGGACTGGACTCGTATGGAAACTCTGATAGGCCCCATCGGACTGGACTCGTATGGAAACTCTGATAGGCCCCATCGGACTGGACTCGTATGGAAACTCTGATAGGCCCCATCGGACTGGACTCGTATGGAAACTCTGATAGGCGCCATCGGACTGGACTCGTATGGAAACTCTGATAGGCCCCATCGGACTGGACTCGTATGGAAACTCTGATAGGCCCCATTGGACTGGACTCGTATGGAAACTCTGATAGGCCCCATCGGACTGGACTCGTATGGAAACTCTGATAGGCCCCATCGGAATGGACTCGTATGGAAACTCTGATAGGTCCCATCGGACTGGACTCGTATGGAAACTCTGATAGGCCCCATCGGACTGGACTTGTATGGAAACTCTGATAGGCCCCATCGGAGAACTGCAATGATTGCCTCTGAACTGAGGCACTATAACATGGGCATTGCTGCCCTGAGCGACACCAGGCTTCTGGATGAAGGATCTCTAAAGCCTGAGCGAGACCAGGCTTCTGGATGAAGGATCTCTAAAGGAAGAAGGAATGTGCTACACCTTCTTCTGGAAAGGCTACCCCCCTGATGGACAACATTTCCATGGTGTGGGTTTGGCAGTCAAGAATACATTCTTACCAAGCCTGACCGAAACACCTGTCGGCATTTGTGAAAGGCTATTGTCCCTCCGTATCCCCCTAGCCAAGAAGCGCTCTACCACCCTTCTCAGTGCTTACGCACCAACTATGCCATCTGAGAATGAGGCCACGGACTGCTTCTATCAGGCACTGGATGAAGCTCTCCGGCGCATCCCTAAGAGCGACAAGATTATTGGTTTTACTCTTAACGACCCACACTGACTGATCCCAACCAGCACAACATGAGGAACGTGGGAGGATGATTGACTGAGTGAGAGACAGTACACGCCTTTACCTGTCTTTACCTGCGCCTCCTCGCACCTTCTCCGCGAAGCCACAGCTGTTCGCCACGCTCTCAAGCTTTCTGCATTATTCATCATTCACACTTTTCTGCTTTAAAATAAGAACGTCTTCACTGGGAGAGGAATGAAAAGAGCCACTCTGGGAGATGTGTCTTTTATATTTAAGAGCTCCTGTCTCCTGGCCTTCGACCCCCAGAATTGCAGCGTGTGTCTCTGCCAACGTACTTGAAATGTAAATTGACTGAACACAAAAGGAGCCTTTGTTGCGTGTTGAACTTGAAACCTACAGACACATGCAAAGTATCTCCCTCCCTCCCTCCCTCTCTCCCTCCCTCTCAACTCTATCTATCGGTGCCGTGGACTCCCTCCGGTTTAATACATTTGGGGTTCCCACTGTGAGGGGGAAGGACAGAGGGGGAGAAGTACTAAAGGGCTTTTTTCTTTTCTCTCCCATTCCCCCTCTTCTCCCCCTCTGGCTCTGTCACTTCTTCTGGGCTTCAGACTAAATTAACCCTCTGTCTCTTTAAGAGAAGAGACATTGTCACACACACACATTATCTCATTACCGCCTTTCAGATTTTACATTTCAAGCAATTTGGATTCAATTAGGTCCATGTAGTTTAATTGTGCCTAAAGAGTGGTTTATGAGGTCTTTTTCAAGTAATTTTTAGCGTAAATTTACGATGATTTTTTAATTTTATTTTATTGGGCTGTTAATGTGGAAGCGGACATTTTGATTATACGTGTTATTATTAATGTGCTTTCTGTCTGCGCTGGTTTTGCTGCAGCTCATTTCAAAATTCAATCAGCTGAGCGGCATAAACACAGCTCGGGTCGTAATTCAGTAGGCCTACTTTCTCGTTGTACACTTCAGTATTTAACCTGAGTCTCTTAGTTAATATACAGCTGTATAAATGGATTATAAGCACGGACAGTAAAAATGTACTCTGTGTAAATTTCTCTGGATTAGAGCGTGTTAAATGTAGAGCAATAGAATAAACAGGATGGCGATTTTTTTAACGTTACAAACATTGAATGCGTTTCTGACATTTTTATTATGTAGTTTAAGGTGGTATTATAGCAGCCTGAGTGTGTGTAAATATCCTTCAGTCTCTGCTGTTCGGTATGAACAGGGCAGCAGGGTGTTTAAGTTACAAACTCAAACTGTGAGGCTGTTCTTTGATCACGTCTCAAGTTCTGATATGCAGTCATTGACAGTTATTTCATCCAAAGATCTGTTAAATTCATTGTTTGCAGCAAACTCGCAAAAAAACATTTGTGGTATTTATTTTTAAATCCATTGTTCTGTGAAATCTGTCGCATTGCACTGGGAACATAGCATGTCTGTGCTTTGCATCAAAGATTCCAGGGGGTTATACTATGAAACAGGACTACTCAGTTAGCTGGATAACTGCACTGAGTAATATCCAGAACAGCTCTTTTTACTTCAGTCCATGTTCCACATTTGGGAGGGTTCTGGGTTTTACTCAGAGCAGTTATCCAGCTAACTCAGTAATCCTGCTTCATGATACCCGCCTCAGTACAGTAGACTGGACCCAAACTGAACGGTTTCAGAGTTGAAGGCGTGTGTTTGCGTTTGTGAGCCTGGGTTTGGCGTTGAAGGCGTGTGTTTGCGTTTGTGAGCCTGGGTTCAGCGTTGAAGGCGTGTGTTTGTGTTTGCGAGCCTGGGTTCAGCGTTGAAGGCGTGTGTTTGCGTTTGTGAGCCTGGGTTCAGCGTTGAAGGCGTGTGTTTGCGTTTGTGAGCCTGGGTTCAGCGTTGAAGGCGTGTGTTTGCGTTTGTGAGCCTGGGTTCAGCATTGAAGGTGTGTGTTTGCGTTTGTAAGCCCGGGTTCAGCATTGAAGGCGTGTGTTTGCGTTTGTAAGCCCGGGTTCAGCATTGAAGGCGTGTGTTTGCGTTTGTAAGCCCGGGTTCAGCATTGAAGGTGTGTGTTTGCGTTTGTGAGCCTGGGTTCAGCGTTGAAGGCGTGTGTTTGCGTTTGCGAGCCTGGGTTCAGCGTTGAAGGCGTGTGTTTGCGTTTGTAAGCCTGGGTTCAGCGTTGAAGGCGTGTGTTTGCGTTTGTGAGCCTGGGTTTGGCGTTGAAGGCGTGTGTTTGCGTTTGCGAGCCTGGGTTCAGCGTTGAAGGCGTGTGTTTGCGTTTGTGAGCCTGGGTTCAGCGTTGAAGGCGTGTGTTTGCGTATGTGAGCCTGGGTTCAGCATTGAAGGCATGTGTTTGCGTTTGTGAGCCTGGGTTCAGCGTTGAAGGCGTGTGTTTGCGTTTGTGAGCCTGGGTTCAGCGTTGAAGGCGTGTGTTTGCGTTTGTGAGCCTGGGTTCAGCGTTGAAGGCGTGTGTTTGCGTTTGCGAGCCTGGGTTCAGCGTTGAAGGCGTGTGTTTGCGTTTGTGAGCCTGGGTTCAGCGTTGAAGGCGTGTGTTTGCGTTTGTAAGCCTGGGTTCAGCGTTGAAGGCGTGTGTTTGCGTATGTGAGCCTGGGTTCAGCATTGAAGGCATGTGTTTGCGTTTGTGAGCCTGGGTTCAGCGTTGAAGGCGTGTGTTTGCGTTTGTGAGCCTGGGTTCAGCGTTGAAGGCGTGTGTTTGCGTTTGTGAGCCTGGGTTCAGCGTTGAAGGCGTGTGTTTGCGTTTGTGAGCCTGGGTTCAGCGTTGAAGGCGTGTGTTTGCGTTTGTAAGCCCGGGTTCAGCATTGAAGGCATGTGTTTGCGAGCCGACACTTGTGTGATCAGCCTGGTTCCCGAAAGCCTCAGAAATGTGCCCTGGGTATAACCGGCTTATCCCAATCTGACCGACATCTGATTGATCTCCACAGCTTTGCATGTGATTGATAACCTCTTAGAGTTTAATATGTATTCAAAGTGCCTGGATAAGACTCAGGATCACAGACGAGGGGTGGGTTGGGGAGGGGGCGGAGCTGAAGAGAGCGAAAGGCCAGCTTTTGTGGTGGTGAGGGAGAAGAGAGGGACCTGAATACCAATGGCACTGGGATGGAGATTTTAACGTTGGATAGGATATTTTCTGCTGAGCCTGGGATTTGAGATCCGGTAAGTTAAGTGAAGGTAAATGTAAAAAAAAAAAGAGATGCTGTGAGTGTTCACCGATACCTGTTCGTACATGTAGACTCAACTACTCATACGAGCTCGCTGGGAAAAATGTAATTACAATTTAACACATTATCCACAGACTATGATAAATGGCTCACATGCTGTGATGAGACAGAATGCATTTACATTAACTTTAGGTTTTTATATGACGGTCTTATCCAGAGCGACTTACAATGAGTGCATATGAAGAAAGGGCCTAGATTTGTAAATCGCCAACATCCCAAGTAGTAGAGTCAGAAACTCTGGGGGTTTTCATGATCTGGCTTGATAAGGTGCGAGATACTATCTAGTTTGGAGGTAATCAGTGTACACTCAGTACCCTTTAGTGGTAGCAAGCAGTGTTTGGCTGCTTGGCCTGTTAACATGGAACAATCCTCACTGATCCATTGCCCTATAGCCGGGGCATAGCCAGTGGCATTTACATATCGTAAAAGGGCAAAATTTGGGCTGTTAAAAATAATCATTACAAATTCCGTAATTCAGTTGAGGCTGTTATAACGGTGCCATTCATCCATGCATGCAGGCTCACGGTTAGGGTTGCCAACAGTGCCGTATCCAATGGGACGTCCCATATTTATGTTTAAAATGTTTAGTCCTATGTACAACACCCTTTGTCCCGTGTATAGCGCTTGCTTGCTCTATTGTTCCCCAGCAACACAGATTTTTAATCTGTGGTTCATTTACTGACTATCATTTTATTAATTTGATTGTTACATTTTATTTAGCAAACAAAGTGGTTTTTGCATGCATGCGTGTGCGTATGCATGGGTTTGCATGCTTGCATCTGTGTGTGTGCGTGTGTGTGTGTGTGTGTGTGTGTGTGCGTGTGTGTGTGTGTGTGTGTGTGTGTGTGCGTGTGTGTGTGTGTCTTGGGAAATAATGAAGTATATAAAGTGTTAATTGCCCTTGTCACTTAAGCATTTGGCAGGGAGTGGCTGGCCTGTGTCTCCTTCCTCCTGCTGACCTCAGAGGTGTGCTTCATGTTACCTGGCCCAGGTGGTGGGTGGAGTCTTGCCTATTGTTATGTATTCCATGTGTGATGATTTATTTCGAGTATCAATACCGTGTTTAATAACTGGGCTGATTCTCGAGGCACTGAGAAGCCAATTACCTGGGCAGTCTCCCCTATAACATACCGAACCCTACATTTTTAAACATTTTTTATGTGGTTCCTTTTTACAATTCAATTAAGTGCACAGAAAGTAAATGAATGAATGGATTTTTCTGCCGTGTGTGTGTGTGTGTGTGTGTGTGTTTGTGTGTTTTAAAACATAATGCTCACAGGCATTTTGTAGAGCAGCCTGAATATCAGATGGAATTGTGATTGTGAAAATGAAGGACTCTTGATTGGGACCAGAATGGATTTTGGTTAAGAAGCAGAAGGGTTGGTTCTCTGCATTGGGGGCTCACACACACACACACACACACACACACGTTTAAATTAAAAATCTCCCAGCGTCCTCTTGGGTAGCTCAAGGTGAGCTGAGATTGCAAACATGCCATTCATCTCATTCATTCTGATTACAACTGGGACACTCACACAAATCCACTAAAGCCATTATTCAGAAAAATATATCTTTTGAAAGATTGTCTCATGAAATGCCACTAATCTCAGGTTGTCTGTATTCCCTTGTTCTAATGTGGGACCTAGCGTGCACTATTTTGAGGGGTTATTTATAAGATGAATTACATTTGCAGCACACAGTAACCTTATAACCACCCGTATTTGTCAAGCTAATTCATGATAACTGACTAGTTTGGTTTGGTTTTCAGTCACCTGCTTTTCTTAAACTGTGTGTGTCTTTGTAATTCATTACGGCAGCTACGATTTGCGGGACACAAGGCAAAAGAGTTTATGCTTATGTAGGGGATGTCCTGCAAGACCTACTTCTGCAAATAACTGTGGCCTGTAGAGTCCGGATCACACCGCTCATATTACTGCATAATTTCCTGTCCCTCTTGGTTTATTGGTCATTAAACCCATCAGTGCTCGCATCAGGTACGCGTCCCCTAAATTGTGTTCCCCGTGTAAAATGTGCCTAATGTGCATAATTTTCCTCGTTAAAGGATAAACGTGCACTGTTGGTCCGCACATTAACGGATGTGTGGTTGACCTCAAACCAGATGTTCCCCTGCAACATGTGGCCTAAATTAATTTAGCGGAAGTGAAAAGAGACGGCAGGCATCGCTGATTTTGAGTCTGCACTTTCTATAGCGGTCAAACCTCCCTGTGAAAGAGATGTCTCTGCTTTCTATAGCGGTCAAACCTCCCTGTGAAAGAGATGTCTCTGCTTTCTATAGCGGTCAAACCTCCCTGTGAAAGAGATGTCTCTGCTTTCTATAGCGGTCAAACCTCCCTGTGAAAGAGATGTCTCTTCTTTCTATAGCGGTCAAACCTATCTGTGAAAGAGATGTCTCTGCTTTCTATAGCGGTCAAACCTCCCTGTGAAAGAGATGTCTCTGCTTTCTATAGCGGTCAAACCTCCCTGTGAAAGAGATGTCTCTGCTTTCTATAGCGGTCAAACCTCCCTGTGAAAGAGATGTCTCTTCTTTCTATAGCGGTCAAACCTATCTGTGAAAGAGATGTCTCTGCTTTCTATAGCGGTCAAACCTCCCTGTGAAAGAGATGTCTCTGCTTTCTATAGCGGTCAAACCTCCCTGTGAAAGAGATGTCTCTGCTTTCTATAGCGGTCAAACCTCCCTGTGAAAGAGATGTCTCTGCTTTCTATAGCGGTCAAACCTATCTGTGACACTTGCTGTCAACACAATGCTAGTGGAACGAACAAGATTTTTGTAATACAAGCTGGTTATAAATTTGAATGTGATAGGATTATCATTCTGCTATTTTGATGATAATTATTTTGGAATGTGTTGGCCATGTTCTGAGTGTTTTATTGAGAACATTATACACTGCCTGGGCAAAAAAAAAAGTTACACTAATATTTAGTTGGACCGCCTTTAGCTTTGATTACAGTGCGCATTCGTCGTGGCATTTCGACAAACTTATGCAACGTCACAACATTTATTTCCGTCCAGAGTTGCATTAATTTTTGGTCGAGATCTTGTATTGACGACGGGAGAGTCGAACCACTCCGTAAAGTCTTCTCCAGCACATCCCAAAGACTTTCAATGGGGTTAAGGTCAAGACTCTGGTGGCCATGATTCCTCATGCTCCCTGAACCGCTCTTTCACAATTTGAGCCCGATGAATCTTGGCATTGTCGTCCTGGAATATGCCCATTGTTACAGCCACTCCCTGAATGACCGCAACATAAAAGACACAGAGACGTTGAGTTGCGAATAAAGAAAATATGTTTATTTACCAGGGGGAAAAGGGATAGGGAGCGTATGGGTGCGTGAATGCAGGTATGTATATGTATATATGCGTCTGTGAATGTAAATATGTGTAGCAAAGGAAATAAGTCAGTAGATGAAGAAAATAAAGAAAACCCACAGTCCAACAAACTCGGTCGTAGACCGTGAAGGAGAGAAAAACCGTCTCACTCGGAAGCACAGGAACAAAAAGAACAGCAACTCCTGAAGGCTGGGCAAACCAGTCTTTTAAAGGTGTGGGCCAGGTGACTCCAATCAGCCAATTACCTCTGGAGGAGGGAAAAACAAGACCGCACAGCAGGGGTAAGACAGGCAGCCGTAACACCCCCTTGACCAAACTGTGGCCATAGGCTACAGAGAATAACTTACGCTGTATACAGGCATCCTGTAAAATGTAGAAAAACAATTTTTAAAAAAAACAAGTTTATTTCTGCAGTAGTCAGAAACACCTACCACAGAATTTTAAGTACCCAACTATACAATATACAGCATTACAATACCATTCCAGTATTGTAATGCAATACACGGGAACATGCAAATGATGGCCGGGTACTCCATTTGAAACGGCCAACACAAATAGTTATCGGTCCTTCCCTCATACGTCACAAAGAGAAAAAGAAAGTATTTACATTTTGATCTTGGTCGCATCACTTCCGGAAACAAGGCTTTATGCGAATCAATTTGACCAAAAATATCCACCCTTTCAGCAGTAGAGATGAGACCACACAACATCTCTGAACTTTCACAACACCCCTCAACCACACATCTAGAGCGCCCAGTCACCTCATCCATATCCCCCTCCGGGAAAATAGGAGGCAACAGGCAGCTCCTCCGATGGAGAGAGAGAGCAGGTCAGTACGGGCTTCTCAGGACATTGAGCACCTTGGTCATTAGCGTTCAACCGGTCAACGTGATACAAGCCTCCTTTGTGCTCCGGAGCAACGGGCAAACAATCCAACTCCCCTACTTCTGTCCCAAATGCGTAGGGGCCGCCACAGCGAGGCTGCAAAGCAGAACCAGGAACGGGGAGAAACGCCAACTCTTGGCCATACAGACGTTTCATAGGGAAATCAAGGGGATTTTTAAGTTTGTCAAAAATACAGAGATCTTTACTTTGCTCTGCAATCAATTGTTCTGGTGATAATGCGTCAACACAATTCAAATCACTCATGGATTTGACAGGGTTGGAGGTAACCTCTGGGTTAGGGAAAACCTTACCACCAGCTAAATCGTTCCCCAGAATGAAAGACACGCCTTCAACTGGAAGACTAGGACGTATCCCGACCACAACATCACCCGTGACTATTTCCGATTCCAGTGTAACTTTGTGCAAAGGAACATTAATGTACTTCATTTCCAGGCCTTGTACAAACACACTGGCACCAACAAAAGAATTTTTAGACAAGGGCAATACATCTGCTAAAATGAACGATTGAGCAGCTCCCGTATCACGGAGCATTTTAATTTTAACACCAGGTGTACCTGGCAAAGACACAACTCCACTTAGGAGAAAAGGTGAATAACTAGAGCTTTCCTTTCCCTCAGGAAATGAACCAGTTACAGAGCAAGGCAAAGTTTTTGATTGCGTGTTAACTAACAAGTGAGGTTTAGAATTTTTCCTTGCGAGTTTAGGACATTCCTTGATATGGTGACCTAAAGATTTACAATAAGCACAAGGTCGCTCATTACCAGATTTACTCAGAGTAGTGGTACGATGATTTTCTTTATTTTTATCACAAGTGAAAAATGGTTTCTTTTCTGAGCTAAAAGTACCAATTTTATTAAAATTGTTATACTCACCGTTTCTTTCAAAGTGTGCTTGTCGCTCAAAACGGGATGTGGGGTTTGATAAGAAAAGAGTCTTATGGGTTAAAACAAATTCGTCCGCCAGAACTGCAGCCTTTAAAACTTGTGTAACCTTCTGCTCATTCACGTAGGTGACAATAGGGTCTGGAAGACAGTTTTTAAATTCCTCCAAGACCACTAGATCTCGCAGCTGATCCTTGGTTGTCACCAACTGTGACGTACACCACCGGTCAAACAAAGTTTCTTTTTCCTTTGCAAATTCCACATAAGTTTGTTTGTCAGTTTTTTTATAGCCCCTGAACCTTTGACGGTAGGCTTCAGGCACAAGTTCATAGGCACGGAGAATTGCCGTTTTCACAATCTCATAATCAGAGCTCTCATCCAAAGTGAGCGAGGAATAGGCCTCTCTGGCTTTACCAGTTAAAACGCACTGCAACAAAATAGTCCAAACATTGGCGGGCCATTTCAATGAAGTGGCAACACGCTCAAAATGGGCAAAATATTTTTCCACCTCCTCCTCAGAAAACGGTGGGACCATTCGTATCTGCCTACTCACATTAAACTCTGCACGAGCTGGGTCTACAAAGCGACCTGAGGTACTTCGGCTTTCAAGCTCCAATTTTTTTAATTCAATTTCATGAAGAGCTTTTCGTTCCTCCGATTCAATTTCTAACCTCCGCAAATTCAACTGAACTTCCCGATCATGTTGTTTGTCTTTAAAAGCTAATTCTTTTAGCCTCAGCTCGATTTCAGATTCGCTCATTTGCGGAGGACTGGAGGTAGGAGTGCCGGGAGGCGACAGGTCAGGTTTAATGATCAAAATGCCAAGATCACTTAAGGCAGCTTTGAGAATGGTTTTAACATTCTCCTTAAGTCTTTTACTGGGAATCTCAATACCATAATGTTCAGAAATACTCAACAATTGATCTTTAGTAAAAGTATCAAGTATGGTTTCAGACGGATCTAAAATAAAGTCCTCAGTTTTAGATGCCATTTTTAACCAGTCAAATATTAATTTGAGCAATCCCACTTAGTTTTTAGAGAAAAAAATAAAAATAAGGCTACTGACAGCCAGGAAAAGTACTGCCGTCCCTAGACAATCCACCTAGGCCCACAGAAAGAGTAATCCAGCCCTAACCAGCGCTACGTGTTTAGCTCCTCCGGTCAAGGAAAGAGACTCTCCCCAGGGAACACAGGGTAGATTCCTGTCTAGGACCTCAAGGGACAATCAAACCCCGTTCGACGCTGCGTCTTCAGCTCCTTCGAAAGGTGAATGAATGCACCAGGAAGACCAGAAACAGGTTCTAAGAGAGGCAAAACTGAGACTTAAAAGAAACAAGTCTCAAAAATAGGAGCGCAAGGCTCACAATAATAACAAAAATAGCTAGTGTCCCAAACAGCTCAACAAGACAACTAAATTGTATCGCTGCAATTTTAATTATCACAGACAACCAGGGAAAATGTCTCAAACACTGCTCAGGCCACAGCAAATATTCTCACTACTTACCAAAACACTTAAAGTAGCAAAAGCAGTTTACCACGCAAAAAACGTACCAAAACACAGTCGATTCACGACCATAACGCCAATTAAGACTGGCAAAACAGTACTAAACACGTGAAACTACAGCTTCAAGCCAAGAAGCCAAACAGTAAATCGCTTAATAAAGCAACCTCTAAACATCCCCCAAAGACAGGGATAAAAATACTACTTTAATGATAGTGGATAAACAGTAGTTAGTGAGAAAAAGCGAAGTCCAATCAAAAAACAACGCTTCTAAACAGAGCACTAACAAGCGCTTCTGATCAGCTGTTTCACACGCACTGAAAACTACCAAACAGCGCAAAACACAGCAATGAAAGATAACCATAAAGTATTGTCGTCAAAACAAAAATAGAAATTCTTACCTGAATACGGCGTTACACTAAACAAAACAGCGAACGCAACCAGGAAGTAATTTCAAAAAACAGCGCTTCCGAAAGTAGCAGCGCACTGCAACCAATTAGTACACGACAACACTGGCTATCAAAATAATGGATCAATGGTCCATCAAAATGACTCGAAAACGTCCAGATCCCGGACGCGAGCCCCCAATTTTATGTTACAGCCACTCCCTGAATGACCGCAACATAAAAGACACAGAGACGTTGAGTTGCGAATAAAGAAAATATGTTTATTTACCAGGGGGAAAAGGGATAGGGAGCGTATGGGTGCGTGAATGCAGGTATGTATATGTATATATGCGTCTGTGAATGTAAATATGTGTAGCAAAGGAAATAAGTCAGTAGATGAAGAAAATAAAGAAAACCCACAGTCCAACAAACTCGGTCGTAGACCGTGAAGGAGAGAAAAACCGTCTCACTCGGAAGCACAGGAACAAAAAGAACAGCAACTCCTGAAGGCTGGGCAAGCCAGTCTTTTAAAGGTGTGGGCCAGGTGACTCCAATCAGCCAATTACCTCTGGAGGAGGGAAAAACAAGACCGCACAGCAGGGGTAAGACAGGCAGCCGTAACACCCATTGATGGGATAACCTGGTCATTCTGTACATTCAGGTACTCAGCTGACTTCATTTTATTGCTGCATAACGTTGCTGAGCCTAGACCTGACCAATTGATGCAACCCCAGATCATAACAATGCCTCCAGAGGCTTGTACAGCGGACACTATGCATGACGGGTGCAACGGCAACTTTTTTTTTGGCCAGGCAGTGTATGAACATTTTATCACAGTCACGTAGCAGCTGTTCTTGTCCCGCTACAACATAAGGTCATACACCTGAATTACATTACATTATATTACATTACATTCATTTGGCAGACGCGTTTATGCAAAGCGACGTACTATAAGCGCATACTGAAGGTCATTGAAGCGACTACAAAACAGGTCAGATAAAGCACATTTCTATCATAGCGTAGCAGCTAGCGATCCATAGACATGAGCATTGAGTATATTGCACACAGATGTGTGGTTGTGGCATTCGGTCCAAGGAGGACTTGGATTTGTCTCGGCCACGCCCCCTGGTGGAGAGAGGGCACTCACCTGGGCTGTGTTTGCTCATCAGCCCTGGCGCTTAAAGGTGTGCTCGTCTCCACAGGGCGGGGCAGAGACCGGGAGCACACGCCGAGAGAGAGAGAGAGCGAGTTTATGAAGTCTGTTCGTCCGAAACCAAAGAAAGAGGCACGCTGTAAAGCTGGCCAGCTGGGGTTTGCTGAAAACCTCCGTCTTTCGCGCTCGTGAAAACGCGCAAATGTGATTTTTTCCGACTTTGGAAGCTTATACCTTGGGATTGGTAACAGCTATAGAGCTGAAACTTGGTATCCTAACTTACTTTCTTTCAATTTGCAAGAATTTGAAAGATTACTTGTACCCCCTTCCCTTTTCAAGTTATATGCACCCAAAGTAGCCACTTTGTTCAGTCGCACATGTTTTTGGTGATTTTCAAGGTCACCCTGTGCCCATACGAGTGGACGTATACATCCCATATCACAGATGTATTATGTATAGGTGTATGTCTATGGTCACAAGCAAGTACAGGCTAATCAATTAATTTGTAAAGGAATGACATCCATCCAAAGTTGGGTCCGGGTGAAAAAAAGGCAAAAACACAACCGTCCGTCTTGTCAATGGATCACCATGTGGGCAGTTAAAGCTTTTTCTGAAATTTACACCAGTTAAACAGATATATTATATCTACTGATCAACCAATTTTCAGCTTTGGTACTCAACTCCTTCATGGTTAAATACAAATTTTGCACAATTCCGGGGATACAAAACTTGAAATCGGCCGATCTACGTGCGTATGGTCTGATCACAACATGCATATTTATCACAGGAGATAGGTAAAATAAAGTTAAGATGCCCCCTAGGGCCTAGAGCTAAGGTTAGATGTGGGATTTTCCCATGTCAGGTAAATACAGGGATAACCCATTACGCAATGATGGGATTTCCCATTACCAGGCAACAATATTTGGTCAATTTCATTCTAGCTCTATCATTCAAGAATTGAGATCCCATCAGTGAGCCTCATCGATTACAGAATACATCCCAACTATATTTATTTACTAACTGAGAAACATGCGTGTGCTGCTGTTACTGTACCATGCATAGTTTTGTTTCCTAGGCCTACAATGCAATAACACTTATTTTGGAAGCAGTATTCATAAACTCCTCAAAATGGCAAGGACATCTTCCATGTCAGACTGCAGTATTGGTTTGGTGTTAAATGATGCTTGCCACAAAACAACCTTCAGAAGAGAAAGGGGTTTGATGGCTGCAACCAAGTTGTCACAAGAGGACATAAAACTGTTGGCATGGAGAAGTGGAGTGACATTATCTGACATTATCAGTGTATGGTTTAAAGTACATGTACTATTCTGTTTGATGTCTGATACATAATTTGACACTTAAGTAGTAACGTAACTCTTAAGACTTATGTGAATTCCCGATATGTTAAAATATGTGTACTATTCAAAATGCTATCTAACCATGAAGGAGTTGAGTACCAAAGCTGAAATTTGGTTGATGAGTAGAACTAATATATCTGTTTAACTGGTGTAAATTTCAGAAAAAGTTTTAACTGTCCACATGGTGATCCATTGACAAGACGGACGGTTGTGTTTTTGACTTTTTTTCCACCCGGACCCAACTTTGGATGGACGTCATTTCTTTACAAATGAATTGATTAGCTTGTACTTGCTTGTGGCCATAGACATACACCTATAGATAATACATCTGTGATATGGGATGTACACTGCCTGGCCAAAAAAAAGGTCGCCGTTGCACCCGTCATGCATAGTGCCCACTGTACAAGCCTCTGGAGACAGTGTTATGATCTGGGGTTGCTTCAATTGGTCAGCAACGTTATGCACCAATAAAATGAAGTCAGCTGAGTACCTGAATCTACTGAATGACCAGGTTATCCCATCAATGGGCATATTCCAGGACGTCAATGCCAAGATTCATCGGGCTCAAATTGTGAAAGAGTGGTTCAGGGAGCATGAGGAATCATTTTCACACATGAATTGGCCACCAGAGTCCTGACCTTAACCCCATTGACAGTCTTTGGGGTGTGCTGGAGAAGACTTTACGGAGTGGTTTGACTCTCCCGTCGTCAATACAAGATCTCGGCCAAAAATGAATGCAACTCTGGACGGAAATAAATGTTGTGATGTTGCATAAGGTTGTCGAAACAATGCCACGACGAATGCACGCCGTATTCGGCGGTCCAACGAAATATTAGAGTGTGCGACTTTTTTTTTGGCCAGGCAGTGTATACTGTATGTCCACTTGTATGGGCACAGGGTGACCTCGAAAATCACCAAAAACATGTGTGACTGAACAAAGTGGCTACTTTGGGTGCATATAACTTGAAAAGGGAATTTGCAATTTGAAAGAAAGTAAGTTAGGATACCAAGTTTCAGCTCTATAGCTGTTAGCAATCCCAAGTTATACGCTTCCAAAGTCAGAAAAAATCACATTCGCGCGTTTTCACGACTCGCGAGCACGAAAGACGGAGGTTTTGAGCAAATTTCAGGAGGCCATATCTCGGAAACGACATGCCGTATGAGGCTAATTTTTTGTTTGTGTTCATTTTTCATACAATGGATTATTATGATGCAGTTTCATCAAAATCTGAGAGGGTCATACAGGAACTTTTCAGAAAACTGGTTGATTTGACACAGATTGACCCTATAGTACACACAGTAAGCTATGGCTACGTCCTTAGGCTAAGTCAGAACAACAGTGCCGGATGGTGGGAGTAATGCACCAACATAACACATAATAACGCACAACGTAATAATGCACACATAATAATCCACATGGTGGTACATACTGTAGGTCCTTTCTCGATTGAGTCCCACAGACAGACTCCCTTGGCTTAGTCTAGACCTGGCTGCCTCCGTACCCCAAAGAGCCTCCTTAAATAGCACTTAGTCTAGACCTGGCTGCATCCATACCCCAAAGAGCCTCTTTAAATAGCCCTACTAACACTGCCTGAGCAACACAGCACAGAATGAGGGCACCTTGAGCCCTGGATTATTTTAGTCAGAAATTAGTTATTGAAATGAAAATAATTTTTGTGGGTTTTATTGCTAAACAAGAGATTAAATGACTGAGTTAACTTTTTACGCAACATGTTAAATGCAGTATAAATACGATGCTCTGGCGTTGGTTTTTTCAATTCTCAAGTATAAAATGTCTCGTTATAAACTTGTAGTTGTAGGTTTGACTCACCTGTTAGTTAAGACCTTGTTCGGCATGTGTTTGAATTTTTTAATTCACTACCCCTATAACCAAGGGATACGGTGAGAAAGACCCCCCCCTGCCCAATGGCATGGAAACGACAAAAAAAGTTTGGCACATTCTGCCAGTTTTATATTATTGTGTGTATGTGTGTGTGTGTGTGTGTGTGTGTGTAAATTATCTTGTGATGGCAGATCTCTCTTTGCTGGGAGAGAGTGGGAGGTAATCGTGGTAATCGCTGGGGGTGGGGGTTGTCGATGGGTACCCTGTGGTGGGCCTGGTGCAGCCGTGACAGAACAGCAGGATTTGGTGAGATCACAGTGAGCCGTGGTGCTGCAGTTGTTTACCTGTTTTATTTTTTGTTTGCTGTAGCTGTGAGACTGGGCCCCGGTTTGGGCCCCTGGTTTGGGCCCCTGGTTTGGGCTCCTGGTTTGGGCCCTGGTTTGGGCCCCTGGTTTGGGCCCTGGTTTGGGCCCTGGTTTGGGCCCCTGGTTTGGGCCCTGGTTTGGGCCACTGGTTTGGCCCCTGGTTTGGGCTCCTGGTTTGGGCTCCTGGTTTGGGCCCCTGGTTTGGGCCCCTGGTTTGGGCCCTGGTTTGGGCCCCTGGTTTGGGCTCCTGGTTTGGGCCCTGGTTTGGGCCCCTGGTTTGGGCTCCTGGTTTGGGCCCTGGTTTGGGCTCCTGGTTTGGCCCCTGGTTTGGGCTCCTGGTTTGGGCTCCTGGTTTGGGCTCCTGGTTTGGGCCCCTGGTTTGGGCTCCTGGTTTGGGCCACTGGTTTGGCCCCTGGTTTGGGCCCCTGGTTTGGGCCACTGGTTTGGCCCCTGGTTTGGGCTCCTGGTTTGGGCCACTGGTTTGGCCCCTGGTTTGGGCCCTGGTTTGGGCCCTGGTTTGGGCCCCTGGTTTGGGCTCCTGGTTTGGGCCACTGGTTTGGGCCCCTGGTTTGGGCTCCTGGTTTGGTCCCCTGGTTTGGGCTCCTGGTTTGGGCTCCTGGTTTGGGCTCCTGGTTTGGGCTCCTGGTTTGGGCCACTGGTTTGGCCCCTGGTTTGGGCCCCTGGTTTGGGCCCTGGTTTGGGCCCCTGGTTTGGGCTCCTGGTTTGGGCCCCGGTTTGGGCCCTGGTTTGGGCTCCTGGTTTGGGCCCTGGTTTGGGCTCCTGGTTTGGCCCCTGGTTTGGGCTCCTGGTTTGGGCTCCTGGTTTGGGCTCCTGGTTTGGGCCCCTGGTTTGGGCTCCTGGTTTGGGCCACTGGTTTGGCCCCTGGTTTGGGCCCCTGGTTTGGGCCACTGGTTTGGCCCCTGGTTTGGGCTCCTGGTTTGGGCCACTGGTTTGGCCCCTGGTTTGGGCCCTGGTTTGGGCCCCTGGTTTGGGCTCCTGGTTTGGGCCACTGGTTTGGGCCCCTGGTTTGGGCTCCTGGTTTGGTCCCCTGGTTTGGGCTCCTGGTTTGGGCTCCTGGTTTGGCCCCTGGTTTGGGCCCCTGGTTTGGGCCCCTGGTTTGGGCCCCTGGTTTGGGCCCCTGGTTTGGGCTCCTGGTTTGGGCCCTGGTTTGGCCCCTGGTTTGGGCCCTGGTTTGGGCCCTGGTTTGGGCCCCTGGTTTGGGCTCCTGGTTTGGGCCACTGGTTTGGCCCCTGGTTTGGGCTCCTGGTTTGGCCCCTGGTTTGGGCTCCTGGTTTGGGCTCCTGGTTTGGGCCCTGGTTTGGGCCCCTGGTTTGGGCCACTGGTTTGGGCCCTGGTTTGGGCTCTGGTTTGGGCCCCTGGTTTGGGCCACTGGTTTGTGCTCCTGGTTTGGGCCCCTGGTTTGGGCTCCTGGTTTGGGCCCCTGGTTTGTTTACTAAAGACCTGGAGCCCACGGCATTCTGACAGTGCCTCCAGCTGACTGAAGCTCTGTCCTGATGCACACCTGCCTGTCACACAGTTTAACTCAGAGAGAGAGAGAGGGAGGGAGTGTGAGAGTGAGTGTGAGTTCACTCAACACACACACACACACACACACACACACACGTGCATGCACACAAACATACACAAACAGATGCGCACACACACACACACACACACACACACACACACACACATGCATGCACACAAACATACACAAACAGATGCACGCACACACACACACACACACACATAAACACACACAAACAAAGACACATACACACACATACACACACACACTGCCCCTGACCGCTCCTCAGTGCATTTAAATCATAATGAAATATTAATGAGATTTCTCAGCACGTTTGATTCCAGTCTGCCCGTTGTGCTTCTTAGCGGGAAAGAGAGAAAAGAAATAATAATTTTAAAAAACAAACAAACAAAAAAAACAACAACAACAACAAAAGAGCGCGGCGGTATTAGCATTTTAATAAGAGCCGCCGTGCGATGAGGATCCTCCTCGTTCTTTTCTCTGTCTCTGGCAGCGGGTGGGTCGCGTGGCGTTTTAGCGTTTGCATGCTTCTGGGAAATGAGACGTGAGGTTGGTGAAGCGTTTGGCGATGAGGCGCTTTTTCTTTGCATTTCCTCCTGTTCTTTCCCCCTGAGAATTAGGGACGGCTGACCGTTATTCCCTCGCCATTCCCATCGCTGCGAGCGTCGGGGCGCAGACATAGACGCTGAAACACGTGATGTCAGGCCACTCCTCCTCCTCCTCAGTGCGGTCCACGAGTCCAGCTCGCACAGATCTGAGTGGGAGGAAGACTGCTGATGCAGAGCGAAGAGCAAGCAGACCGCGAGCTCCCGTCTGACCTGTGCCTTAACAGATACCAGACCATGGAGCCCATCCACACACTGGTATAATGTAGTGGTATATGCATATGTCTGTGTAACATATGTGTGGTATACGTAGTCTGTGTACCAGAGATGTGTGGTATATGTAGTCTGTGTAACAAATCTGTGGTATATGTACAAACCCCAATTCCAAAAAAATTGGGACAGTATGTAAAATGCACATAAAAGCATAAATCAGTGATTTGTAAATTATTTTTTACATATAGTTAATTGAAAACAGTACCAAGAAAATATATTTAATGTTTTACCTTATCAACAAGGGTTTGTGGTATCAAACAAGCCTCAAACCATCACTCCGCTGCCAGATATGCAGCAGATATGGATGGATCACTTGAAGGATTTCTGTGTAATTTACAGCTAAATCTAGTCCCACCCCCCAAATTCCCATAGAGACCCATTCAAATGCAGAGAGGTTATAGTATCGCTTGTAAGAGTACCAGAAAATAAGATATCAAGAGTCTTTTGATATCCTTTTATATCCAGTCATGATAGCATCACCTATTTACTGGTGGAATGTTCCAAACAGGTGCTTTTTAACTTCCCAGTTTTTTTTGTTTTTTTTTGCCCCTGTCCCAACTTTTTTGGAACAAATTTGGAATTAGTGTATATTTACAAAAATCAATAAAGTTGATAAGGTAAAACATTAAATATCTTTAATTTGTTTTCAATTAAATATATGTAAAAGAGAATTTACAAATCACTGCTTTCTGCTTTTATGTGCATTTTACATACTCTCCCAACTTTTTTGTAAGTGGAGTTTGTGTAAGAGAGATTTGTGGTCTGTGTAACAGAGATATGTGGATTATGCAGTCTGTATATTCTACATATGAAGTTATGTGTGGAATATTAAGTTATTGTCTAGAGGATCCAGCATGCAATGCACTGACACACTTGAAAGAGATGCTTGCTCATTGACCCGTGAGGGCAGGTCTGGTAAATTGGGTGGGGAGTTGTACCCGCACGTAGGCGTAGCGCGCGGGCGAAATTACCCTCCCTTCTTC